>LR778269.1:50186396-50411026 GCA_902810595.1 Coregonus sp. 'balchen'
AGACTGGATGACCGGTGGACGCTGTGTATGGCTGGTATACAGCTGGTGAGACAGTGCTGTTAGATGGGACAGATCACTACCACGCAGGGCCACATGTACAGAGGAGTAGCATGGTACAATAAGACATGTCAGAGGTGACGTCAGCCTCTGGGACCAAGACAGAGAATCTCCAGGTGACCTGGCTGGCCCTACAACAACACCCTGAAACAGACAGACACACTGCTAGAGATGGCCCTACAACAACACCCTGAAACAGACAGACACTGCTAGAGATGGCCCTACAACAACACCCTGAAACAGACAGACACACTGCTAGAGATGGCCCTACAACAACACCCTGAAACAGACAGACACACTGCTAGAGATGGCCCTACAACAACACCCTGAAACAGACAGACACTGCTAGAGATGGTCCTACAACAACACCCTGAAACAGACAGACACACTGCTAGAGATGGCCCTACAACAACACCCTGAAACAGACAGACACACTGCTAGAGATGGCCCTACAACAACACCCTGAAACAGACAGACACACTGCTAGAGATGGCCCTACAACAACACCCTGAAACAGACAGACACACTGCTAGAGATGGTCCTACAACAACACCCTGAAACAGACAGACACACTGCTAGAGATGGCCCTACAACAACACCCTGAAACAGACAGACACACTGCTAGAGATGGCCCTACAACAACACCCTGAAACAGATAGACACACTGCTAGAGATGGCCCTACAACAACACCCTGAAACAGATAGGGCCATCTCTAGCAGTGTGTCTATCTGTTTCAGGGTGTTGTTGTAGTGCCATCTCTAGCAGTGTGTCTACAACAACACCCTGAAACAGACAGACACACTGCTAGAGATGGCCCTACAACAACACCCTGAAACAGACAGACACAATGCTAGAGATGGCCCTACAACAACACCCTGAAACAGACAGACACACTGCTAGAGATGGCCCTACAACAACACCCTGAAACAGACAGACACATTGCTAGAGATGGCCCTACAACAACACCCTGAAACAGACAGACACACTGCTAGAGATGGCACTACAACAACACCCTGAAACAAACAGACACACTGCTAGAGATGGCCCTACAACAACACCCTGAAACAGATAGACACACTGCTAGAGATGGCCCTACAACAACACCCTGAAACAGACAGACACACTGCTAGAGATGGCCCTACAACAACACCCTGAACATTAGATTTCCATGTAACAACATGTATAAAGACATACTGATGGTCAGGCTGCAACATGTATAAAGACATACTGATGGTCAGGCTGCAACATGTATAAAGACATACTGATGGTCAGGCTGCAACATGTATAAAGACATACTGATGGTCAGGCTGCAACATGTATAAAGACATACTGATGGTCAGGCTGCAACATGTATAAAGACATACTGATGGTCAGGCTGCAACATGTATAAAGACATACTGATGGTCAGGCTTGCAACATGTATAAAGACATACTGATGGTCAGGCTGCAACATGTATAAAGACATACTGATGGTCAGGCTGCAACATGTATAAAGACATACTGATGGTCAGGCTGCAACAACAGGGCAGTGAGTACACAGTGTGAGTGTATGTTAAACGATGACATAATGCCCTCAGCTGTGCCTGGTCCTGGAGTGTGGAAGCCATGTGGCAGGACCAGAGCCAGGCAGGCCCCATGAATGGACAATATGACCCCCTGTGTCAGCCAGGCCTCTCTGTGGGTAGCAGGGTTTCCAGGTTGTGACAAAAAGCAAAAGCAAAAAGAAAAGCTATGAATCAAACTGTTTCTGGTCGGGAGAAAAAATATATATAAATCCTTCGTAAGCGGTGCGTGAGTTTCAAGTTTGGGGAAGCGTACAATTTACCCTACCATTTCTACCTTTCAGCCAGTTATGATTTTCATATGCGCAGTTTTGTGGAACAGTTATATATCAATAATAATGTTTTAGTTTCTCAATCATTGTCACGTGGTTAATCATAAAAATCAGAATTAAAAATGATACAAATTGAAAAGTTCAAATTCAACTAATGCGAGAGCACCAGCCTCAGCCATATGGACACATTGATGCACCGTGATAATAATGTAATATGCCATTTGGCTCTGGGGGGAGTTAGGGGTGGTATGGCTCTGGGGGGGTTAGGGGTGGTATGTAGTTGGCTCTGGGGGAGTTAGGGTGGTATGGCTCTGGGGGAGTTAGGGGTGGTATGGCTCTGGGGGAGTAGGTAGTGGGGTGGTATGGCTCTGGGGGAGTTAGGGGTGGTTATGGCTCTGGGGGAGTTAGGGGTGGTATGGCTCTGGGGGAGTTAGGGGTGGTATGGCTCTGGGGGAGTTAGGGGTGGTATTGGCTACTGGGGGAGTTAGGGGTGGTATGGCTCTGGGGGAGTTAGGGGTGGTATGGCTCTGGGGGAGTTAGGGGTGGTATGGCTCTGGGGGAGTTAGGGGTGGTATGGCTCTGGGGGGAGTTAGGGGTGGTATGGTCTGGGGGAGTTAGGGTGGTATGGTATGCCTGGGGAGTTAGGGGTGGTATGGCTCTGGGGGAGTTAGGGGTGGTATGGCTCGGGAGTGGGGGGAGTTAGTGGGTCTGGGGTAGTAGGTGTATGGCTCTGGGGGAGTTAGGGGTGGTATGGTATGCTTGGGGGAGTTAGGGGTGGTATGGCTCTGGGGGAGTTAGGGGTGGTATGGCTCTGGGGGAGTTAGGGGTGGTATGGTTGGCTCTGGGGAGTTAGGGGTGGTATGGCTCTGGGGGAGTTAGGGGTGGTATGGCTCTGGGGGAGTTAGGGGTGGTATGGCTCTGGGGGAGTTAGGGGTGGTATGGCTCTGGGGGAGTTAGGGGTGGTATGGCTCTGGGGGAGTTAGGGGGTGGTATGGCTCTGGGGGTTAGGGGTGGTAGGCTCTGGGGGTTAGGGGTGGTATGGCTCTGGGGGAGTTAGGGGTGGTATGGCTCTGGGGGAGTTAGGGGTGGTATGGCTCTGGGGGAGTTAGGGGTGGTATGGCTCTGGGGGAGTTAGGGGTGGTATGGCTCTGGGGGAGTTAGGGGTGGTATGGCTCTGGGGGGAGTTAGGGGTGGTATGGCTGGGGGAGTTAGGGGGGGTATGCTCTGGGGAGTTAGGGGTGGTATGGCTCTGGGGGGAGTTAGGGGTGGTATGGCTCTGGGGAGTTAGGGGTGGTATGGCTCTGGGGTGGGTAGGTAGGTTGATATGGCTCGGGGGGAGTTAGGGGTGGTATGTAGTATGGCTCTGGGGGAGTAGGGGTGGTATGGCTCTGGGGGGAGTTAGGGGTGGTATGGCTCTGGGGGGAGTTAGGGGTGGTATGGCTCTGGGGGGGAGTTAGGGGTGGTATGGCTCTGGGGGGAGTTAGGGGTGGTATGGCTCTGGGGGGAGTTAGGGGTGGTATGGCTCTGGGGGGAGTTAGGGGTGGTATGGCTCTGGGGGGAGTTAGGGGTGGTATGGCTCTGGGGGAGTTAGGGGTGGTATGGCTCTGGGGGAGTTAGGGGTGGTATGGCTCTGGGGGAGTTAGGGGTGGTATGGCTCTGGGGGAGTTAGGGGTGGTATGGGGTGGTATTTCTAAGAAGCCGTCACCACTCAATTCAATTGAAAGGGGCTTTATTGGCATAGGAAACGTGTTGACATTACCAAAGCAAGTGAAATAAACAATCAACAGAAGTGAGAAGGTAAATATTGCACTAAAAAAGGTTTTTAAAAGATAAAGACGTTTTTAAGTGTTATATTAGCAGCTATATGTTTTATCAATGTGCAAATAGTTGTAGTATGAATAGTGGGGGAAGATACATAAACAGATAAATATGGGTTGTATTTATAATGGTGTTTGTTCTTCACTGGTTGCCCTTTTCTCATGGCAACAGGTCACAAATCTTGCTGCTGTGATGGCACACTGCGGTATTTCACCTAACAGATATATATGAGAGTTTATCAATGTTTGTTGTGTTTAACAATTATTTGTGGGTCTGTGTAATCTGTGGGAAATATGTGTCTCTAATATGGTCATACATTTGGCAGGAGGTTAGGAAGTGCAGCTCAGTTTCCACCTCATTTTGTGGGCAGTGTGCACATAGCCTGTCTTCACCTGAGAGTCAGGTCTGCCTACGGCAGCCTTTCTCAATAGCAAAGATATGCTCACTGAGTCTGTATAGTCAAGGATTTCCTGAATTTTGGGTCAGTCACAGTGGTCAGGTATTCTGCCACTGTGTATTCTCTGTTTAGGGCCAGGTAGCATTCCAATTTGCTCTGTTTATTGGTTGATTCTTTCCAATGTGTCAAGTAATTATATTTTAGTTTTCTCATGATTTGGTTGGGTCTAATTGTTTTGTTGTCCTGGGGCTCTGTGGGGTCTGTTTGTGTTTGTGAACAGAGCCACAGGACCAGCTTGCTTAGGGGACTCTTCTCCAGGTTAATCTCTCTGTAGGTGAGGGCTTTGTGATGGAATGTGTGGGCATCACTTCCTTTTAGGTGGTTGTAGAATTTAACAGCTCTTTTCTAGATTTTGATCATTAGCGGGTATAGTCCTAATTGTGCTCTGCATGATTTGTTTGGGGTTTGTCGTTGTACACAAAGTATATTTTTGCAGAATTCTGCATGCAGAGTCTCAATTGGGTGTTTGTCCCATTTTGTGAATTCTTGGTTGGTGAGTGGACCTCATACTTCACAACCATAGAGGGCAATGTGTTCGATAACTGATTGAAGTATTTACACAGTACAGGCTAATTAACAGGCTGGGTCAGAACCCTATAGCCACAGGGTGCAGATGTGCTGCCAACAATGCAATGTTTTCAACAGCAGTTTGATCAGAGCAGCATGGGCTCTCTAACTGGCAACATGTAAATGTCCAGGGAACATAATGTACTGTAATATAGACATGAGGACGTGAGCACCTGTGGTCTTCCACTCCATAGGGGGAGAAAGAAGCTGATAGGAAAGAGCTGATTGTTTTGTTCTGGTTTTTACATATTTTAACTAATGGAAAGATAAGCTACTAATGCATTATCATTGGCTGTGGTTAGTCAAAAGATAAAACTGATCACCAATAACTGAGTAAATGTAACACCAGATACTGATCATAATAAAGCTTTCTGCTATAATCACAATGTAACACCAGATACTGATCATAATAAAGCTTTCTGCTATAATCCCAATGTAACACCATGGTAAAAAAAAAACAAGACAAAATCAATGCACATAACACACCTTCTGCAGTGTGAGAATTTAATCTAATCGCAACAAAAAAAACGCTAATTTTGCCAAAACTTTAAAGAAGTGTCACTGTCAACTGATCCTGACATAAATGTACTCACCAAATGTGTCTCCATTGGCCTCCTCGGGTTTTGTCCCCGGTCTCTTCTCCTGATCGACAGTCTGTGCGCTGGACGAAGAACACCCCATGGTGAAGAAGAGATGGATGAAAATAAAATATGGAAAGAAGATTGACACTAAAAGCGAATGGTCGATGCTCTGTCAACTCAGACAGCGACTGGCTGGGTAAAACATGCACAGAACAGCAAGGTGCTTGTCTATGAGGAGTAACTGGAGACCATTATTCCCTGTTGTCTGTCTGCCCTGTCTGTTTATGAATGGTCAGTCGCCCTCATGCCCTGGACAACGGACTGTTGTGCTCTGCACACTAACCACGCGTAAGGCACTGTCTGGATAAAATGAAGACCCTCAACTGTGCTCTCTCTCTCTCTTTCCATTAGGGAAGTGGTTTAGACAAGAGCATGTTGATCAACTCCGCCCCCTACCCTCTCCTTCAGAAGAGCCCATTCTCTGAAAAATCCACCTGGTGGCTCTTATGTACTGGTGAGTTCTCTTTCCCCCATTTATAGTTCAAGTAACTTGGAATGTATTACTAGTAATACATTTTTGTTTGTTTATTATAACACATAAGACAATCCAAGACTTTGGCCCAGACGTTGATGGACTGTCAACAACAAGTCATTTGTCAGTAAGTGCAAGCGGAGGGATACCAGTGCCTGCAGCCCTCTCCGCAAAAAAAGTATCAAACGTGATTGATAATTTACAAAGTAGTCAATGTGTGTGTGCGCAGTGTTAAATTGTTGCTGTTACAGTGCCATCTACCAGTACTGTACTATCTTTGACGCGACGTCGCCATCTACTGGATGAAGTAGCTACCTGCAGCATCAAATATACTTGTGTAGTGTATATATTATTATTATTACTGGATGAAGTAGCCACCTGCAGCATCAAAGATACTTGTGTAGTGTATATATTATTATTATTACTGGATGAAGTAGCCACCTGCAGCATCAAAGATACTTGTGTAGTGTATATATTATTATTATTACTGGATGAAGTAGCCACCTGCAGCAATCAAAGATACTTGTGTAGTGTATATATTATTATTATTACTGGATGAAGTAGCCACCTGCAGCATCAAATATACTTGTGTAGTGTATATATTATTATTATTACTGGATGAAGTAGCCACCTGCAGCATCAAAGATACTTGTGTAGTGTATATATTATTATTATTACTGGATGAAGTAGCCACCCTGCAGCATCAAATATACTTGTGTAGTGTATATATTATTATTATTACTGGATGAAGTAGCCACCTGCAGCATCAAATATACTTGTGTAGTGTATATATTATTATATTACTGGATGAAGTAGCCACCTGCAGCATCAAATATACTTGTGTAGTGGATATATTAATTATTATTACTGGATGAAGTAGCCACCTGCAGCATCAAATATACTTGTGTAGTGTATATATTATTATTATTACTTGGATGAAGTAGCCACCTGCAGCATCAAAGATACTTGTGTAGTGTATATATTATTATTATTACTGGATGAAGTAGCCACCTGCAGCATCAAAGATACTTGTGTAGTGTATATATTATTATTATTACTGGATGAAGTAGCCACCTGCAGCATCAAAGATACTTGTGTAGTGTATATATTATTATTATTACTGATGAAGTAGCCACCTGCAGCATCAAAGATACTTGTGTAGTGTATATATTATTATTATTACTGGATGAAGTAGCCACCTGCAGCATCAAAGATACTTGTGTAGTGTATATATTATTATTATTACTGGATGAAGTAGCCACCTGCAGCATCAAAGATACTTGTGTAGTGTATATATTATTATTATTACTGGATGAAGTAGCCACCTGCAGCATCAAAGATACTTGTGTAGTGTATATATTATATTATTACTGGATGAAGTAGCCACCTGCAGCATCAAAGATACTTGTGTAGTGTATATATTATTATTATTACTGGATGAAGTAGCCACCTGCAGCATCAAAGATACTTGTGTAGTGTATATATTATTATTATTACTGGATGAAGTAGCCACCTGCAGCATCAAAGATACTTGTGTAGTGTATATATTATTATTATTACTGATGAAGTAGCCACCTGCAGCATCAAAGATACTTGTGTAGTGTATATATTATTATTATTACTGGATGAAGTAGCCACCTGCAGCATCAAAGATACTTGTGTAGTGTATATATTATTATTATTACTGGATGAAGTAGCCACCTGCAGCATCAAAGATACTTGTGTAGTGTATATATTATTATTATTACTGGATGAAGTAGCCACCTGCAGCATCAAAGATACTTGTGTAGTGTATATATTATTATTATTACTGGATGAAGTAGCCACCTGCAGCATCAAAGATACTTGTGTAGTGTATATATTATTATTATTACTGGATGAAGTAGCCACCTGCAGCATCAAAGATACTTGTGTAGTGTATATATTATTATTATTACTGGATGAAGTAGCCACCTGCAGCATCAAAGATACTTGTGTAGTGTAATATTATTATTATTACTGGATGAAGTAGCCACCTGCAGCATCAAAGATACTTGTGTAGTGTATATATTATTATTATTACTGGATGAAGTAGCCACCTGCAGCATCAAAGATACTTGTGTAGTGTATAATTATTATTATTACTGGATGAAGTAGCCACCTGCAGCATCAAAGATACTTGTGTAGTGTATATATTATTATTATTACTGGATGAAGTAGCCACCTGCAGCATCAAATATACTTGTGTAGTGTATATATTATTATTATTACTGGATGAAGTAGCCACCTGCAGCATCAAAATATACTTGTGTAGTGTATATATTATTATTATTACTGGATGAAGTAGCCACCTGCAGCATCAAATATACTTGTGTAGTGTATATATTATTATTATTACTGGATGAAGTAGCCACCTGCAGCATCAAATATACTTGTGTAGTGTATATATTATTATTATTACTGGATGAAGTAGCCACCTGCAGCATCAAATATACTTGTGTAGTGGATATATTATTATTATTACTGGATTGAAGTAGCCACCTGCAGCATCAAATATACTTGTGTAGTGGATATATTATTATTATTACTGGATGAAGTAGCCACCTGCAGCATCAAAGATACTTGTGTAGTGTATATATTATTATTATTACTGGATGAAGTAGCCACCTGCAGCATCAAAGATACTTGTGTAGTGTATATATTATTATTATTACTGGATGAAGTAGCCACCTGCAGCATCAAAGATACTTGTGTAGTGTATATATTATTATTATTACTGGATGAAGTAGCCACCTGCAGCATCAAAGATACTTGTGTAGTGTAATATATTATTATTATTACTGGATGAAGTAGCCACCTGCAGCATCAAAGATACTTGTGTAGTGTATATATTATTATTATTACTGGATGAAGTAGCCACCTGCAGCATCAAAGATACTTGTGTAGTGTACTATTATTATTATTACTGGATGAAGTAGCCACCTGCAGCATCAAAGATACTTGTGTAGTGTATATATTATTATTATTACTGGATGAAGTAGCCACCTGCAGCATCAAATATACTTGTGTAGTGTATATATTATTATTATTACTGGATGAAGTAGCCACCTGCAGCATCAAAGATACTTGTGTAGTGTATATATTATTATTATTACTGGATGAAGTAGCCACCTGCAGCATCAAAGATGAGTTGTGTAGGTTGTATATATTATTATTATTACTGGATGAAGTAGCCACCTGCAGCATCAAAGATAGTTTGTGTAGTGTATATATTATTATTATTACTGGATGAAGTAGCCACCTGCAGCATCAAAGATACTTGTGTAGTGTATATATTATTATTTATTAACTGGATGAAGTAGCCACCTGCAGCATCAAAGATACTTGTGTAGTGTATATATTATTATTATTACTGGATGAAGTAGCCACCTGCAGCATCAAAGATACTTGTGTAGTGTATATATTATTATTATTACTGGATGAAGTAGCCACCTGCAGCATCAAAGATACTTGTGTAGTGTATATATTATTATTATTACTGGATGAAGTAGCCACCTGCAGCATCAAAGATACTTGTGTAGTGTATATATTATTATTATTACTGGATGAAGTAGCCACCTGCAGCATCAAATATACTTGTGTAGTGTATATATTATTATTATTACTGGATGAAGTAGCCACCTGCAGCATCAAATATACTTGGCGCTTTGCACAACAAGCAGAACCGCACCCCCTCGCGGCAACTGAAGCGGGACACTGGTTACTATAGGAACGAATCGCTTGGAGTTTTTTCCGGTTGATGAGACACACACAGGTCGCTAGCTAACTTTACATCGTAGCGAGTAATTATTTCGCTAAATACCTACAACTTCTCATTTCCTCCGTGACACGGTTATTGTCTGGTGAGTAGGAAATTGACTTCTCACATTGCTTTCAACCATTCTCTTCACTGACAGTAACGTTAGCTAGTAACATTAAACCAAACTGCTAACTTTAGCTAGCTAGCATTGTCGTCAAAGACAGTGTCGCACGACCCAGGCTGTAGGGACTAGGCTTGTAGCTTTATTAATGTATGGGCATTTCTGTTGTCAACAGGTCAGCCATGAATGCAGAGATAGTTTCCTCACTTCTAACTCAAGAGGTGCCAGCAGGCACTACTGAGACCCCGCATGCTGCAGCAGTTCCGGTGGATCACCGGGACTATGGCTACCATTGAGAAATGCACTGACGTGAAACACCCGGGGAAGATGCTGAGGGTGCTGAGGTAAATGGTTCAGAGGAAGGTTAGGTTTAGGCTATAGCTGGTAGTTTTGAACATAACAGTCTAACTCAATCTAAGTGAGAAATGGACAAAAGAGTTGCACAAATAGTGCAACAAAAAAAATCAGAACGGAAATGGGGATCAACATGCTCTTTTCCTTCCTGATGACTATGATGCCAGCCAAGTGAACATCTCTGTATTATGTTGATAGATGTCATGAAATTCACAGTCAGCCATTTTACTACAGATCTGGAGATGAGGGTATCTATCCCCATCTGATAGAGTTCTGTGAGAGTCGTCTGGAGAGGTTGGACCCAAGAAGCCGTGCCCTCAGAAAGGACATCCCCCCTCACCCAGCCACCGCTGCCTGCTTCTCTGGAGATGAATGGAGCCAGATCACTGACGAACTCAAGGTGCTGTCCTCACCACACAACGTTGTCTAAAAGTGACCACAAGGTTGTGGGGCCTCACTGTGCCAATGTGACTTTTGTAATCTGTCGTGGACAGACTACGTAAAACATCAAGCATCTGTCCCCGTGCCCAAGAACTCTAAGATAACCTGCCTAAATGACTACCGACCCGTAGCACTGACGTCTGTAGCCATGAAGTGCTTTGAAAGACTGGTCATGGCTCACATCAACAGCATAATCCCAGAAACCCTAGACCCACTCCAATTTGCATACCGCCCCACCAGATCCACAGATGATGCAATCTCTATCGCACTCCACACTGCCCTTTCCCACCTGGACAAGAGGAACACCTACGTGAGAATGCTATTCATTGACTACAGCTCAGCATTCAACACCATAGTGCCCTCTAAGCTCATCACTAAGCTAAGGATCCTGGGACTAAACACCTCCCTCTGCAACTGGATCCTGGACTTCCTGACGGGCCGCCCCCAGGTGGTAAGGGTAGGTAACAACACATCTGCCACACTGATCCTCAACACGGGGGCCCCTCAGGGGTGCGTGCTCAGTCCCCTCCTGTACTCTCTGTTCACCCATGACTGCATGGCCAGGCACGACTCCAACACCATCATTAAGTTTGCCGACGACACAACAGTGGTAGGCCTGATCACCGACAACGATGAGACAGCCTATAGGGAGGAGGTCAGAGATCTGGCCGTGTGGTGCCAGGACAACAACCTCTCCCTCAACGTGACCAAGACAAAGGAGATGATTGTGGACTACAGGAAAAAAAAGAGGACTGAGCACGCCCCCATTCTCATCGACGGGGCTGTAGTGGAACAGGTTGAGAGCTTCAAGTTCCTTGGTGTCCACATCACCAACGAACTATCATGGTCCAAACACACCAAGACAGTCATGAAGAGGGCACGACAAAGCCTATTCCCCCTCAGGAGACTAAAAAGATTTGGCATGGGTCCTCAGATCCTCAAAAAATTCTACAGCTGCACCATCGAGAGCATCCTGACTGGTTGCATCACCGCCTGGTATGGCAACTGCTTGGCCTCTGACCGCAAGGCACTACAGAGGGTAGTGCGTACGGCCCAGTACATCACTGGGGCAAAGCTCCCTGCCATCCAGGACCTCTATACCAGGCGGTGTCAGAGGAAGGCCCTCAAAATTGTCAAAGACTCCAGCCACCCTAGTCATAGACTGTTCTCTCTGCTACCGCACGGCAAGCGGTACCGGAGTGCCAAGTCTAGGTCCAAAAGACTTCTCAACAGCTTCTACCCCCAAGCCATAAGACTCCTGAACAGCTAATCATGGCTACCCGGACTATTTGCACTGCCCCCCCACCCCATCCTTTTTACGCTGCTGCTACTCTGTTAATTATTTATGCATAGTCACTTTAACTCTACCCACATGTACATATTACCTCAACTACCTCAACTAGCCGGTGCCCCCGCACATTGACTCTGCAACGGTACCCCCCTGTATATATAGCCTCCCTACTGTCACTTTATTTTACTTCTGCTCTTTTTTTCTCAACACTTTTTTTGTTGTTGTTTTATTCTTACTTTTTTTGTTTAAAATAAATGCACTGTTGGTTAAGGAATGTAAGTAAGCATTTCACTGTAATGTCTGCACCTGTTGTATTCGGCGCATGTGACCAATAAAATTTGATTTGACCAAATCATGCAAGATTTCAGTTCTGGGTTAACAGAGATCAGTGACATTTGTAACAACACTTGGAAGTGTCATTGAGACTTTGTATTAGTAGTAATACCATAGTGGTGTAGCAGTAGAACCGCTGTAGACAATGACATGGATACACACATCCTCATGTAGCAGACTTACCTAATATACATTTACGTCATTTAGCAGACGCTCTTATCCAGAGCGACTTACATCAGCAATTAGGGTTAAGTGCCTTGCTTAAGGGCACATCGACAGATTTTTCACCTAGTCGGCTCGGGATTAGAACCAGCGACCTTTCGGTTACTGGCACAACGCTCTTACCCACTAAGCTACCTGCCGCCCTAATATCCACCACACTGTTTCACTGTTACAGAAGTGGGAGAGAGATGCCACAATGAGTGAAACTGAGCTGAAACAACAATCTTTATTTCATGATCTTGAAAATGATAATGTTCCCCCGGTACGTGGCTCAAGTTGCTCTATTACTCTCAAGCAGGTAAAGTCTCTCTGTTTATGAGGAAATACAATTATTTTGTGTTGTCAGACAATAGTAGAACAATGAGTTGAACTTCATTCTAAATTGTGTTGCAGAATGCAGTTTCAAATGGACAGAAGAAAACTTCAAAGAAGAAGGTTCTTCCTCGTAATTATATAGAATGGGACCAGTGAGTCTATAGAAGGTTCTTCCTCGTAATTATATAGAATTTATTTTTATTTTATTTCACCTTTATTTAACAAGGTAAGCCAGTTGAGAACAGGTTCTCATTTACAACTGCGACCTGGCCAAGATAAAGCAAAGCAGTGCAATAAAAACAACACAGAGTTACATATGGGGTAAAAAACATAAAGTCAAAAATACAACAGAAAATATATATACAGTGTGTGCAAATGTAGCAAGTTATGGAGGTAAGGCAATAAATAGGCTATAGTGCAAAATAATTACAATAGTATTAACACTGGAATGCTAGATGTGCAAGAGATTATGTGCAAATAGAGATACTGGGGTGCAAAAGAGCAAAATAAATAACAATATAGGGATGAGGTAGTTGGGTGGGCTAATTTCAGATGGGCTGTGTACAGGTGCAGTGATCGGTAAGGTGCTCTGACAACTGATGCTTAAAGTTATTGAGGGAGATAAGAGTCTCCAGCTTCAGAGATTTTTGCAATTCGTTCCAGTCATTGGCAGCAGAGAACTGGAAGGAATGGCGGCCAAAGGAGGTGTTGGCTTTGGGAATGACCAGTGAGATATACCTGCTGGAGCGCAGACTACGGGTGGGTGTTGCTATGGTGACCAATGAGCTAAGATAAGGCGGGGATTTGCCTAGCAGTGATTTATAGATGGCCTGGAGCCAGTGGGTTTGACGACGAACATGTAGTGAGGACCAGCCAACAAGAGCGTACAGGTCACAGTGGTGGGTAGTGTATGGGGCTTTGGAGACAAAACGGATGGCACTGTGATAGACTACATCCAATTTGCTGAGTAGAGTGTTGGAGGCTATTTTGTAAATGACATCGCCGAAGTCAAGGATCGGTAGGATAGTCAGTTTTACGAGGGCATGTTTGGCAGCATGAGTGAAGGAGGCTTTGTTGCGAAATAGGAAGCCGATTCTAGATTTAACTTTGGATTGGAGATTCTTTATGTGAGTCTGGAAGTTGAGTTTACAGTCTAACCAGACACCTAGGTATTTGTAGTTGTCCATGGGACCAGTGAGTGTATAGAAGGTTCTTCCTCGTAATTATATAGAATGGGACCAGTGAGTCTATAGAAGGTTCTTCCTCCTGATTATATAGAATGGGACCAGTGAGTCTATAGAAGGTTCTTCCTCCTGATTATATAGAATGGGACCAGTGAGTCTATAGAAGGTTCTTCCTCCTGATTATATAGAATGGGACCAGTGAGTCTATAGAAGGTTCTTCCTCCTGATTATATAGAATGGGACCAGTGAGTCTGTGGAAGGTTCTTCCTCCTGATTATATAGAATGGGACCAGTGAGTCTGTAGAAGGTTCTTCCTCCTGATTATATAGAATGGGACCAGTGAGTCTGTAGAAGGTTCTTCCTCCTGATTATATAGAATGGGACCAGTGAGTCTGTAGAAGGTTATTCCTCCTGATTATATAGAATGGGACCAGTGTGTATAGTTTTTTCCTGCCTTATAATTTGTGTATGGGGTCCTGGAATCATACCTAGACAATATTATCAACGTTGTCCCTCTGTATTGCAGGTATGACGTCGACAGGGAGTGTGATAAAATGGATGGAAATGGAACAAAAAAGGATCCCCCCGCAATTATAAACTCTAGATATCTGTACATCAGGAGCAAAATGGATACAACAGGTGAAATATCTATTTGGTTCCCATTAGACTGTGTCATTAGTGTCTCAGAGATGTTATTTAGTTGTAACGGTTCAATTGTGTTGTTCAGTTGTTATATCATGAATTCATGCACACTTGCAGTATGTCTTTATTTGACTGTTGTTGCTCCGTAGTCTTGATAGAATGTGTATGTTCTTCTAGCGCTGACTGGGCAGGAGAAAGTCCTCGTTGCCAACCGTGAGAAGGTTAAAGGCAACGAGGCTTTCAAGGCTTTCAAGGCCAACGACTATGAAGAAGCAGTGGCGTATTATTCAAGGTCAGACCTTTTAACTTAACACTAACAGCTGTCTCCCTTGGAGGAGTTAGGGATCGTCATTACCGTCAAGCTAAGCTGATGCTAGTATCTCTTAGTGAATGCATATTCAATGGGTTTAATTCCTTTTGTCTTGAGTTCAGCTTCAAACCATAGAGATACATTTATATCCATAGAGATCCTATTCATTTACTAGAGGGGCTATGTCATAATTCCTTATTCAATGTTTATATTACTCAAACCCTCAGTGAGAAGGTCTTATCCAGTAATCAGTCTCCGTACTGCTAAATGTGGTCCATCTCTCTTCTCTCCATGTCTCCTCCTCACCAGGAGTCTGTCAGTGGTACCAACCGTAGCAGGTTACAACAGCAGAACCCAGTCAGAGATCAAACTGCAGCACTGGCACAATGCCCTCAACGACTGGCACAATGCCCTCAACGACTGGCACAATGCCCTCAACGACTGTCAGAAGGCACTGGAGATGGAGCCGGGCTATATGGAAGGTACTGTTCCACTGGAGATGGAGCCAGGCAATATGAAAGGTACTGTTCCACTGGAGATGGAGCTGGGCTATATGAAAGGTACTGTTCCACTGGAGATGGAGCCAGGCAATATGAAAGGTACTGTTCCACTGGAGATGGAGCCGGGCTATATGAAAGGTACTGTTCCACTGGAGATGGAGCCAGGCAATATGAAAGGTACTGTTCCACTGGAGATGGAGCCGGGCTATATGAAAGGTACTGTTCCACTGGAGATGGAGCCGGGCTATATGAAAGGTACTGTTCCACTGGAGATGGAGCCGGGCTATATGAAAGGTACTGTTCCACTGGAGATGGAGCCGGGCTATATGAAAGGTACTGTTCCACTGGAGATGGAGCCAGGCAATATGAAAGGTACTGTTCCACTGGAGATGGAGCCGGGCTATATGAAAGGTACTGTTCCACTGGAGATGGAGCCGGGCTATATGAAAGGTACTGTTCCACTGGAGATGGAGCCACTCAATATGAAAGGTACTGTTCCACTGGAGATGGAGCCGGGCTATATGAAAGGTACTGTTCCACTGGAGATGGAGCCGGGCTATATGAAAGGTACTGTTCCACTGGAGATGGAGCCAGGCAATATGAAAGGTACTGTTCCACTGGAGATGGAGCCGGGCTATATGAAAGGTACTGTTCCACTGGAGATGGAGCCGGGCTATATGAAAGGTACTGTTCCACTGGAGATGGAGCCGGGCTATATGAAAGGTACTGTTCCACTGGAGATGGAGCCAGGCAATATGAAAGGTACTGTTCCACTGGAGATGGAGCCGGGCTATATGAAAGGTACTGTTCCACTGGAGATGGAGCCGGGCTATATGAAAGGTACTGTTCCACTGGAGATGGAGCCAGGCAATATGAAAGGTACTGTTCCACTGGAGATGGAGCCGGGCTATATGAAAGGTACTGTTCCACTGGAGATGGAGCCGGGCTATATGAAAGGTACTGTTCCACTGGAGATGGACCAGGCAATATGAAAGGTACTGTTCCACTGGAGATGGAGCCAGCTATATGAAAGGTACTCAACTTCCGCGTTTTGGTGCGTTCTACGACGTTGAACTACTGAAGCGAACTGTGACATGTGCAGATCTGTGTATGACTGGAAGAGAGTCGTGCATCTCGCTCAGAGACTGTGTATGACTGGGAGAGAGAAGTCGTATCTCGCTCAGATACTGTGTATGACTGGGAGAGAGAAGTCGTGCATTCGCTCAGAGACGTGTATGACTGGGAGAGAGAAGTCTGCATCTCGCTCAATACGTGTAGAGGAGAGAGAAGTCGTGCATCTGTCAGAGACTGTGTATGATGGAGAGAGAATCGTGATCTCGCTCGAGACTGGTAGACTGGGAGAGAGAAGTCGTGTTTCTCGTAGAGATGTGTAACTGGAGAGAGAAGTGTATCTCGCCGAGACTGTGTATGACTGGGAGAGAGAGTCTGCATCTCGCTCAGAGACTGTGTATGACTGGGAGAGAGAAGTCGTGCATCTCGCTCAGAGACTGCGTATGACTGGGAGAGAGAAGTCGTGCATCTCGCTCAGAGACTGGCGTATGACTGGGGAGAGAGAAGTCGTGCATCTCGCTCAGATACTGCGTATGACTGGGAGAGAGAAGTCGTGCATCTCGCTCAGATACTGTGTATAACTGGGAGAGAGAAGTCGTGCATCCGCTCAGAGACTGTGTATACTGGGAGAGAGAAGTCGTGCATCTCGCTCAGAGACTGGTATGACTGGGAGAGAGAATCGTGCAATCCGCTCAGAGAACTGGTATGACTGGGAGAGAGAAGTCGTGTATCTCGCTCAGAGACTGTGTATAACTGGGGAGAAGAAGTCGTGCATCTCGCTCAGAGACTGTGTATGACTGGGGAGAGAGAAGTCTGCATCTCGGCTCAGAGACTGTGTATGACTGGGAGAGAGAAGTCGTGCATCTCGCTCAGAGACTGTGTATGACTGGGAGAGAGAAGTCGTGCATCTCGCTCAGAGATGGATGACGGGAGAGAGAAGTCGTGCATCTCGCTCAGAGACTGTGTATGATGGGAGAGAGAGTCGTGCATCTCGTCAGAACTGTGTATGACTGGGAGAGAGAAGTCGGCATCTCGCTCAGATAACTGTGTATGACTGGGAGAGGAAGTCGTGCACTCGCTCAGAGACGTGTATGACTGGGAGAGAGAAGTCGTGCATCTCGCTCAGAGACTGTGTATGACTGGGAGAGAGTCGTGTTTCTCGCTCAGAGACTGTGTATAACTGGGAGAGAGAAGTTGTGCATCTCGCTCAGAGACTGTGGTATGACGGGAAGAGAAGTCGTGCATCTCGCTCAGAGACTGTGTATGACTGGAGAGAGAAGTCGTGCATCTCGCTCAGAGACTGTGTATGACTGGGAGAGAAAAGGGTCGTGCATCTCGCTCAGAGACTGCGTATGACTGGGAGAGAGAAGTCGTGCATCTCGCTCAGAGACTGGTATGACTGGGAGAGAGAAGTCGTGCATCTCGCTCAGAGACTGCGTATGACTGGGAGAGAGAAGTCGTGCATCTCGCTCAGAGACTGCGTATGACTGGGAGAGAGAAGTCGTGCATCTCGCTCAGAGACTGTGTATGACTGGGAGAGAGAAGTCGTGCATCTCGCTCAGAGACTGTGTATAACTGGGAGAGAGAAGTCGTGCATCTCGCTCAGAGACTGTATGACTGGGAGAGAGAAGTCGTGCATCTCGCTCAGAGACTGTGTATGACTGGGAGAGAGAAGTCGTGTATCTCGCTCAGAGACTGTGTATAACTGGGAGAGAGAAGTCGTGCATCTCGCTCAGAGACTGTGTATGACTGGGAGAGAGAAGTCGTGCATCTCGCTCAGAGACTGTGTATGACTGGGAGAGAGAAGTCGTGCATCTCGCTCAGAGACTGTGTATGACTGGGAGAGAGAAGTCGTGCATCTCGCTCAGAGACTGTGTATGACTGGGAGAGAGAAGTCGTGCATCTCGCTCAGAGACTGTGTATGACTGGGAGAGAGAAGTCGTGCATCTCGCTCAGAGACTGCGTATGACTGGGAGAGAGAAGTTGTGCATCTCGCTCAGAGACTGTGTATGACTCGGCGAGAGAAGTCGTGCATCTCGCTCAGAGACTGTGTATGACTGGGAGAGAGAAGTCGTGCATCTCGCTCAGAGACTGTGTATGACTGGGAGAGAGAAGTCGTGTATCTCGCTCAGAGACTGTGTATGACTGGGAGAGAGAAGTCGTGCATCTCGCTCAGAGACTGTGTATGACTGGGAGAGAGAAGTCGTGCATCTCGCTCAGAGACTGTGTATGACTGGGAGAGAGAAGTCGTGCATCTCGCTCAGAGACTGTGTATGACTGGGAGAGAGAAGTCGTGCATCTCGCTCAGAGACTGTGTATGACTGGGAGAGAGAAGTCGTGCATCTCGCTCAGAGACTGCGTATGACTGGGAGAGAGAAGTCGTGCATCTCGCTCAGAGACTGCGTATGACTGGGAGAGAGAAGTTGTGCATCTCGCTCAGAGACTGTGTATGACTGGGAGAGAGAAGTCGTGCATCTCGCTCAGATACTGTGTATGACTGGGAGAGAGAAGTCGTGCATCTCGCTCAGAGACTGTGTATGACTGGGAGAGAGAAGTCGTGCATCTCGCTCAGAGACTGTGTATGACTCGGCGAGAGAAGTCGTGCATCTCGCTCAGAGACTGTGTATGACTGGGAGAGAGAAGTCGTGCATCTCGCTCAGAGACTGTGTATAACTGGGAGAGAGAAGTCGTGCATCTCGCTCAGAGACTGCGTATGACTGGGAGAGAGAAGTCGTGCATCTCGCTCAGAGACTGTGTATGACTGGGAGAGAGAAGTCGTGCATCTCGCTCAGAGACTGTGTATGACTCGGCGAGAGAAGTCGTGCATCTCGCTCAGAGACTGTGTATGACTGGGAGAGAGAAGTCGTGCATCTCGCTCAGAGACTGCGTATGACTGGGAGAGAGAAGTCGTGCATCTCGCTCAGAGACTGTGTATGACTGGGAGAGAGAAGTCGTGCATCTCGCTCAGAGACTGTGTATGACTGGGAGAGAGAAGTCGTGCATCTCGCTCAGAGACTGTGTATGACTGGGAGAGAGAAGTCGTGCATCTCGCTCAGAGACTGTGTATGACTCGGCGAGAGAAGTCGTGCATCTCGCTCAGAGACTGTGTATGACTGGGAGAGAGAAGTCGTGCATCTCGCTCAGAGACTGCGTATGACTGGGAGAGAGAAGTCGTGCATCTCGCTCAGAGACTGTGTATGACTGGGAGAGAGAAGTCGTGCATCTCGCTCAGAGACTGTGTATGACTGGGAGAGAGAAGTCGTGCATCTCGCTCAGAGACTGTGTATGACTGGGAGAGAGAAGTCGTGCATCTCGCTCATCTCAATATCTGTGGTGCTGCTGGTGCATCGTCACTTCATTGAGTCTACCTTTCAGAAAGACTGGTCTTGTCTATTTAATGCATACGCACAGTTACGAATACTAATATCACCATGCTACATAGGAAAGTGCATCACCACATGTGCGTCCCAAATGGCACCCTATTCCCTATATAGTGCACTACTTTAGACCAGAGAATGGCACCCTATTCCCTATACAGCACTACTTTAGACCAGAGAATGGCACCCTATTCCCTCTATAGTGCACTACTTTAGACCAGAGAATGGCACCCTATTCCCTATATAGTGCACTACTTTTGGCCTGAGTCCTATGGGCCCTGGTTCAAAAGTAGTGCACTAAAGGAATAAGGTGTGATTTCAAAGCCCATGTCATGTTCCTGGCTGACAGGGCCACAGTGCTGAAACAGCAGGGGAACTATCAGATGGCTGCTGAAGACCTGAGGAGCGTACTGCTGGCTGAACCACAGAACACCACTGCTACTGTAAGTGTCTCACACACACACACACACACACAGCCAAACACACACACACACACACACACACACACACACACACACACAGCCAAACACACACACACACACACACACACACACACACACACACACACACACACACACACACACACACACACACACACCCAGCCAAACACACACACACACACACACACACAGCCCAACACACACACAGCCCAACACACACACAGCCCAACACACACACACGCGCACACACACACACACAGCCCAACACACACACAGCCCAACACACAAACACACACACACACACGCACACACACACACACAGCCCAACACACACACAGCCCAACACACAAACACACACACACACACACACACACAGCCCATCACGGTGCGTTGGAGTTACTGTATCAACCAATCCCTCCATAAAATGAATGACAGCATCAGGTCTCCTGTTTATTCAATAGACGGTACTGTAGTGGCCATCAGGTCTCCTGTTTATTCAATAGACGGTACTGTAGTGACCGTCAGGTCTCCTGTTTATTCAATAGACGGTACTGTAGTGACCATCAGGTCTCCTGTTTATTCAATAGACGGTACTGTAGTGGCCGTCAGGTCTCCTGTTTATTCAATAGACGGTTACTGTAGTGACCGTCAGGTCTCTGTTTATTCAATAGACGGTACTGTAGTGACCGTCAGGTCTCCTGTTTATTCAATAGACGGTACTGTAGTGACCATCAGGTCTCCTGTTTATTCAATAGACGGTACTGTAGTGACCGTCAGGTCTCCTGTTTATTCAATAGACGGTACTGTAGTGACCGTCAGGTCTCCTGTTTATTCAATAGACGGTACTGTAGTGGCCGTCAGGTCTCCTGTTTATTCAATAGACGGTACTGTAGTGACCGTCAGGTCTCCTGTTTATTCAATAGACGGTACTGTAGTGACCATCAGGTCTCCTGTTTATTCAATAGACGGTACTGTAGTGACCATCAGGTCTCCTGTTTATTCAATAGACGGTACTGTAGTGGCCATCAGGTCTCCTGTTTATTCAATAGACGGTACTGTAGTGGCCATCAGGTCTCCTGTTTATTCAATAGACGGTACTGTAGTGACCGTCAGGTCTCCTGTTTATTCAATAGACGGTACTGTAGTGACCGTCAGGTCTCCTGTTTATTCAATAGACGGTACTGTAGTGACCGTCAGGTCTCCTGTTTATTCAATAGACGGTACTGTAGTGACCGTCAGGTCTCCTGTTTATTCAATAGACGGTACTGTAGTGACCGTCAGGTCTCCTGTTTATTCAATAGACGGTACTGTAGTGGCCATCAGGTCTCCTGTTTATTCAATAGACGGTACTGTAGTGACCGTCAGGTCTCCTGTTTATTCAATAGACGGTACTGTAGTGACCGTCAGGTCTCCTGTTTATTCAATAGACGGTACTGTAGTGACCGTCAGGTCTCCTGTTTATTCAATAGACGGTACTGTAGTGACCGTCAGGTCTCCTGTTTATTCAATAGACGGTACTGTAGTGACCATCAGGTCTCCTGTTTATTCAATAGACGGTACTGTAGTGACCATCAGGTCTCCTGTTTATTCAATAGACGGTACTGTAGTGACCGTCAGGTCTCCTGTTTATTCAATAGACGGTACTGTAGTGACCATCAGGTCTCCTGTTTATTCAATAGACGGTACTGTAGTGGCCGTCAGGTCTCCTGTTTATTCAATAGACGGTACTGTAGTGACCGTCAGGTCTCCTGTTTATTCAATAGACGGTACTGTAGTGACCGTCAGGTCTCCTGTTTATTCAATAGACGGTACTGTAGTGACCGTCAGGTCTCCTGTTTATTCAATAGACGGTACTGTAGTGACCGTCAGGTCTCCTGTTTATTCAATAGACGGTACTGTAGTGACCGTCAGGTCTCCTGTTTATTCAATAGACGGTACTGTAGTGACCGTCAGGTCTCCTGTTTATTCAATAGACGGTACTGTAGTGACCGTCAGGTCTCCTGTTTATTCAATAGACGGTACTGTAGTGACCGTCAGGTCTCCTGTTTATTCAATAGACGGTACTGTAGTGACCGTCAGGTCTCCTGTTTATTCAATAGACGGTACTGTAGTGACCGTCAGGTCTCCTGTTTATTCAATAGACGGTACTGTAGTGACCGTCAGGTCTCCTGTTTATTCAATAGACGGTACTGTAGTGACCGTCAGGTCTCCTGTTTATTCAATAGACGGTACTGTAGTGACCGTCAGGTCTCCTGTTTATTCAATAGACGGTACTGTAGTGACCGTCAGGTCTCCTGTTTATTCAATAGACGGTACTGTAGTGACCGTCAGGTCTCCTGTTTATTCAATAGACGGTGGCCTGGAATGACGGACGTGGAGTTGAATAGTATGGACTGTTACTACTGTTAAATCACCTGTCTTCATCAGCATAACATGTTGTTTGACTGTGTTTGCATTGAATCTAATGGAACAATAGAATGAACTATTTTCAGGTCTTCTGTTCTGATTTTCCTTCACGGTTGACAACTCCGTTGTGTCCTCCTCCCAGAGTGCGAAGAGCCTTGGCGTGACCCTGGACAACACCCTGTCGTTCTCCGCTAACATCAAGGCGGTGACCCGATCCACATACACAGGAAGCGGCACAGGTCCTAATCCAGGCACTTGTCATCTCCCGTCTGGATTACTGCAACTCGCTGTTGGCTGGGCTCCCTGCCTGTGCCATTAAACCCCTACAACTCATCCAGAATGCCGCAGCCCGTCTGGTGTTCAACCTTCCCAAGTTCTCTCACGTCACCCCTCTCCTCCGCACACTCCACTGGCTTCCAGTTGAAGCTCGCATCCGCTACAAGACCATGGTGCTTGCCTATGGAACAGTGAGGGGAACGGCACCTCTGTACCTTCGGGCTCTGATCAGTCCCTACACCCAAACGAGGGCATTGCGTTCATCCACCTCTGGCCTGCTGGCTCCCCTTCCTCTGCGGAAGCATAGTTCCCGCTCAGCCCAGTCAAAACTGTTCGCTGCTCTGGCACCCCAATGGTGGAACAAGCTCCCTCATGACGCCAGGACAGCGGAGTCACTCACCACCTTCCGGAGACATTTGAAACCCCACCTCTTTAAGGAATACCTGGGATAGGATAAAGTAATCCTTCTACCCCCCCCCCCCCCCCCCAAAATAAATAAATAAATAAGAATAAGAATAAAAAAAATAAGAAAGAAATATAAAAAAAATATGTATTAAAAACAACAAAATAAAATATGAAAAATAATAAATAAAATTAAAAAAACAAATTTTGGAAAGTGGTTATCCCACTGGCTATAGGGTGAATGCACCAATTTGTAAGTCGCTCTGGATAAGAGCGTCTGCTAAATGACCAAAATGTAAATGTAAATGTAATCCTGGCCCACAGAAACTTCTGGTTGAGGTGGGTAAGAAACTAAACCATTGTCAACCGGAGAAGGAACGTAAAAGCAACAAGATCGTAATTCAGGAAGTGGAGAATGAGCAAGGGGAAGACCAGAGAGGTGAGTGACTGATCACTTCCCTGCTTAGTGAGAGGTGAGTGACTGATCACTTCCCTACTTAGTGAGAGGTGAGTGACTGATCACTTCCCTACTTTGTGAGAGGTGAGTGACTGATCACTTCCCTACTTAGTGAGAGGTGAGTGACTGATCACTTCCCTGCTTAGTGAGAGGTGAATGACTGATCACTTGCCTGCTTAGTGAGAGGTGAGTGACTGATCACTTCCCTGCTTAGTGAGAGGTGAATGACTGATCACTTCCCTACTTAGTGAGAGGTGAGTGACTGATCACTTCCCTGCTTAGTGAGAGGTGAATGACTGATCACTTCCCTACTTAGTGAGAGGTGAGTGACTGATCACTTCCCTACTTAGTGAGAGGTGAGTGACTGATCACTTCCCTACTTAGTGAGAGGTGAGTGACTGATCACTTCCCTACTTAGTGAGAGGTGAGTGACTGATCACTTCCCTATTTAGTGAGAGGTGAGTGACTGATCACTTCCCTGCTTAGTGAGAGGTGAGTGACTGATCACTTCCCTACTTAGTGAGAGGTGAGTGACTGATCACTTCCGTGCTTAGTGAGAGGTGAGTGACTGATCACTTCCCTGCTTAGTGAGAGGTGAGTGACTGATCACTTCCCTACTTAGTGAGAGGTGAGTGACTGATCACTTCCGTGCTTAGTGAGAGGTGAGTGACTGATCACTTCCCTACTTAGTGAGAGGTGAGTGACTGATCACTTCCCTATTTAGTGAGAGGTGAGTGACTGATCACTTCCCTGCTTAGTGAGAGGTGAGTGACTGATCACTTCCCTACTTAGTGAGAGGTGAGTGACTGATCACTTCCGTGCTTAGTGAGAGGTGAGTGACTGATCACTTCCCTATTTAGTGAGAGGTGAGTGACGGATCACTTCCCTGCCGATCACTTCCCTGCTTAGTGAGAGGTGAGTGACTGATCACTTCCCTGCTTAGTGAGAGGTGAGTGACTGATCACTTCCCTGCTTAGTGAGAGGTGAGTGACCGATCACTTCCCTATTTAGTGAGAGGTGAGTGACTGATCACTTCCCTGTTTAGTGCGAGGTGACTGACTGATCACTTCCCTGCTTAGTGAGAGGTGAGTGACTGATCACTTCCCTACTTAGTGAGAGGTGAGTGACTGATCACTTCCCTACTTAGTGAGAGGTGAGTGACTGATCACTTCCCTACTTAGTGAGAGGTGAGTGACTGATCACCTCCCTACTTAGTGAGAGGTGAGTGACTGATCACTTCCCTATTTAGTGAGAGGTGAGTGCCTGATCACTTCCCTGCTTAGTGAGAGGTGAGTGCCTGATCACTTCCCTGCTTAGTGAGAGGTGAGTGACTGATCACTTCCCTACTTAGTGAGAGGTGAGTGACTGATCACTTCCCTGCTTAGTGAGAGGTGAGTGACTGATCACTTGCCTGCTTAGTGAGAGGTGAGTGACTGATCACTTCCCTACTTAGTGAGAGGTGAGTGACGGATCACTTCCCTGCTTAGTGAGAGGTGAGTGACTGATCACTTCCCTGCTTAGTGAGATGTGAGTGACTGATCACTTCCCTGCTTAGTGAGAGGTGAGTGACTGATCACTCCCTACTTAGTGAGAGGTGAGTGACTGATCACTTCCCTGCTTAGTGAGAGGTGAGTGACTGATCACTTCCCTGCTTAGTGAGAGGTGAGTGACGGATCACTTCCCTGCTTAGTGAGAGGTGAGTGACTGATCACTTCCCTGCTTAGTGAGAGGCGAGTGACTGATCACTTCCCTGCTTAGTGAGAGGTGAGTGACTGGTCACTCCCTACTTAGTGAGATTGAACAATTATACCTCCCAAGTCAATCAGTACTGAGCTTAAAGTGACTGACCTCCAGCCCAGTCCTGGAGACCACCAGTTGGTTGAAATGATATGGTCATTGACCTGGAATAGCCTACTCTACAGGCCTGTACTGTGGTGTACGGTCAGGTCTCCTGTTTACTCTACAGGCCTGTACTGTGGTGTACAGTCAGGTCTCCTGTTTACTCTACAGCCCTGTACTGTGGTGTACAGTCAGGTCTCCTGTTTACTCTACAGGCCTGTACTGTGGTGTACAGTCAGGTCTCCTGTTTACTCTACAGCCCTGTACTGTGGTGTACAGTCAGGTCTCCTGTTTACTCTACAGGCCTGTACTGTGGTGTACAGTCAGGTCTCCTGTTTACTCTACAGCCCTGTACTGTGGTGTACAGTCTGTCACCAGTCAGTCAACGTCAAACTGACTGTTCTATAAAACAACATGCAGATGAGTCACAATTCAACAGTCAGAAAACCAACTCCACCCATTTTCTCATGTTTCTATCACAACAGAAAAATGCAAATGAAAGTATAAGCAAATTATTATTTATTTATTTATTTATTTTTAACCTTTATTTAACTAAGCAAGTCAGGTAAGAACAAATTCTTATTTACAATGACGGGCTACCAAAAGGCAAAAGGCCTCCTGCGGGGACAGGGGCTGGGATAGAGAATAACACCACAACACTACATAAAGAGAGACACCACAACACTACATAAAGACACCACAACACCACATAAAGAGAGAGAGACTCCACAACACTACATAAAGAGAGACACCACAACACTACATAAAGAGACACCACAACACCACATAAAGAGAGACACCACAACACTACATAAAGAGACACCACAACACTACATAAAGAGAGACGCCACAACACTACATAAAGAGAGACGCCACAACACTACATAAAGAGAGACGCCACAACACTACATAAAGAGAGACACCACAACACTACATAAAGAGAGACACCACAATACTACATAAAGAGAGACACCACAATACTACATAAAGAGAGACACCACAACACTACATAAAGAGAGACGCCACAACACTACATAAAGAGAGAGAGACACCACAACACTACATAAAGAGAGACGCCACAACACTACATAAAGAGACACCACAACACTACATAAAGAGACACCACAACACTACATAAAGAGAGACGCCACAACACTACATAAAGAGACACCACAACACTACATAAAGAGAGACGCCACAACACTACATAAAGAGAGACACCACAACACTACATAAAGAGAGACACCACAACACTACATAAAGAGAGACCACAACACTACATAAAGAGAGACACCACAATACTACATAAAGACACCACAACACCACATAAAGAGAGACACCACAACACTACATAAAGAGACACCACAACACTACATAAAGAGAGACGCCACAACACTACATAAAGAGAGACACCACAACACTACATAAAGAGAGAGAGACACCACAACACTACATAAAGAGAGAGAGACACCACAACACTACATAGAGAGAGATACCACAACACTACATAAAGAGAGACACCACAACACTACATAAAGAGAGACGCCACAACACTACATAAAGAGAGACACCACAACACTACATAAAGAGAGACGCCACAACACTACATAAAGAGAGAGAGACACCACAACACTACATAAAGAGAGACACTACATAAAGAGACACCACAACACTACATAAGAGACGCCACAACACTACATAGAGACACCACAACACCACATAAAGAGAGACACCACAACACTACATAAAGAGAGACACCACAACACTACATAAAGAGAGACGCCACAACACTACATAAAGAGAGACGCCACAACACTACATAAAGAGAGACACCACAACACTACATAGAGAGACGCCACAACACTACATAAAGAGAGAGAGACACCACAACACTACATAAAGAGAGACACCACATCACTACATAAAGAGACACCACAACACTACATAAGAGACGCCACAACACTACATAGAGACACCACAACACCACATAAAGAGAGACACCACAACACTACATAAAGAGAGACACCACAACACTACATAAAGAGAGACGCCACAACACTACATAAAGAGAGACGCCACAACACTACATAAAGAGAGACAACACTACATAAAGAGAGACACCACAACACTACATAAAGAGAGACACCACAACACTACATAAAGAGAGACTACACTACATAAAGAGAGACACCACAACACTACATAAAGAGAGACACCACAACACTACATAAAGAGAGACGCCACAACACTACATAAAGAGAGACGCCACAACACTACATAAAGAGAGACACCACAACACTACATAAAGAGAGACACCACAACACTACATAAAGAGAGACACCACAACACTACATAAAGAGAGACACCACAACACTACATAAAGAGAGACGCCACAACACTACATAGAGACACCACAACACCACATAAAGAGAGACACCACAACACTACATAAAGAGAGACACCACAACACTACATAAAGAGAGACGCCACAACACTACATAAAGAGAGACGCCACAACACTACATAAAGAGAGACGCCACAACACTACATAAAGAGAGACACCACAACACTACATAAAGAGAGACACCACAACACTACATAAAGAGAGACGCCACAACACTACATAGAGACACCACAACACCACATAAAGAGAGACACCACAACACTACATAAAGAGAGACACCACAACACTACATAAAGAGAGACGCCACAACACTACATAAAGAGAGACGCCACAACACTACATAAAGAGAGACACCACAACACTACATAAAGAGAGACACCACAACACTACATAAAGAGAGACACCACAACACTACATAAAGAGAGACACCACAACACTACATAAAGAGAGACGCCACAACACTACATAGAGACACCACAACACCACATAAAGAGAGACACCACAACACTACATAAAGAGAGACACCACAACACTACATAAAGAGAGACACCACAACACTACATAAAGAGAGACACCACAACACTACATAAAGAGAGACGCCACAACACTACATAGAGACACCACAACACCACATAAAGAGAGACACCACAACACTACATAAAGAGAGACACCACAACACTACATAAAGAGAGACGCCACAACACTACATAAAGAGAGACTACACTACATAAAGAGAGACACCACAACACTACATAAAGAGAGACACCACAACACTACATAAAGAGAGACGCCACAACACTACATAAAGAGAGACGCCACAACACTACATAAAGAGAGACACCACAACACTACATAAAGAGAGACACCACAACACTACATAAAGAGAGACACCACAACACTACATAAAGAGAGACACCACAACACTACATAAAGAGAGACGCCACAACACTACATAGAGACACCACAACACCACATAAAGAGAGACACCACAACACTACATAAAGAGAGACACCACAACACTACATAAAGAGAGACACCACAACACTACATAAAGAGAGACGCCACAACACTACATAAAGAGACACCACAACACTACATAAAGAGAGAGAGACACCACAACACTACATAAAGAGAGAGAGACACCACAGCACTACATAAAGAGAGACACCACAACACTACATAAAGAGAGACACCACAACACTACATAAAGAGAGACACCACAACACTACATAAAGAGACACCACAACACTACATAAAGAGAGACACCACAACACTACATAAAGAGACACCACAACACTACATAAAGAGAGACACCACAACACTACATAAAGAGAGACAACACTACATAAAGAGAGACCACAACACTACATAAAGAGAGACACCACAACACTACATAAAGAGAGACACCACAACACTACATAAAGAGAGACACCACAACACTACATAAAGAGAGACACCACAACACTACATAAAGAGAGACACCACAATACTACATAAAGAGAGACACCACAATACTACATAAAGAGAGACACCACAACACTACATAAAGAGAGACACCACAACACTACATAAAGAGAGAGAGACACCACAACACTACATAAATAGAGAGAGTCACCACAACACTACATAAAGAGAGACACCACAACACTACATAAAAGGAGACACCACAACACTACATAAAGAGAGACGCCACAACACTACATAAAGAGAGAGAGACACCACAACACTACATAAAGAGAGACACCACAACACTACATAAAGAGAGACACCACAACACTACATAAAGAGAGCGAGACACCACAACACTACATAAAGAGACACCACAACACTACATAAAGAGAGACACCACAACACTACATAAAGAGAGACACCACAACACTACATAAAGAGACACCACAACACTACATAAAGAGAGACACCACAACACTACATAAAGGGAGACACCACAACACTACATAAAGATAGACACCACAACACTACATAAAGAGAGACACCACAACACTACATAAAGAGAGACACCACAACACTACATAAAGAGAGACACCACAACACTACATAAAGAGAGACGCCACAACACTACATAAAGAGAGACACCACAACACTACATAAAGAGAGACGCCACAACACTACATAAAGAGAGACACCACAACACTACATAAAGAGAGAGAGACACCACAACACTACATAAAGAGAGACACCACAACACTACATAAAGAGAGACGCCACAACACTACATAAAGAGAGACACCACAACACTACATAAAGAGAGACACCACAACACTACATAAAGAGAGACACCACAACACTACATAAAGAGAGACACCACAACACTACATAAAGAGAGACACCACAACACTACATAAAGAGAGACACCACAACACTACATAAAGAGACACCACAACACTACATAAAGAGAGAGAGACACCACAACACTACATAAAGAGAGACGCCACAACACTACATAAAGAGAGACACCACAACACTACATAAAGAGAGACGCCACAACACTACATAAAGAGAGACCTAAGACAACAACACAGCATGGCAGCAGCACAACATGGTAGCAGCACAAAACATGGTACAAACATTATTGGGCAACAGACAACAGCACAAAGGGCAAGAAGGTAGAGACAACAATACATCAGGCGAAGCAGCCACAACTGTCTGTAAGAGTGTCCATGATTGAGTCTTTGAATGAAGAGATGGAGATAAAACTAGAGAGAGTGAAAAATATGTATTAACATGAGAAGGAGAAATAGGTGTTGTAGTTGTTCCTTTTCCCTGTCTGAGAAACAGCCCACCAAGTTTCTGTCTGTCTGTCTGGATGGCTGGCTGGCTGGCTGCAGCCTTAACCCCTCCCTCCTCAAACACCAACCACAACCTGCAGGCTTGACCCCTCCCTCCTCAAACACCAACCACAACCTGCAGGCTTGACCCCTCCCTCCTCAAACACCAACCACAACCTGCAGGCTTGACCCCTCCCTCCTCAAACACCAACCACAACCTGCAGCCTTGACCCCTCCCTCCTCAAACACCAACCACAACCTGCAGGCTTGAACCCTCCCTCCTCAAACACCAACCACAACCTGCAGGCTTGACCCCTCCCTCCTCAAACACCAACCACAACCTGCAGGCTTGAACCCTCCCTCCTCAAACACCAACCACAACCTGCAGGCTTGACCCCTCCCTCCTCAAACACCAACCACAACCTGCAGGCTTGACCCCTCCCTCCTCAAACACCAACCACAACCTGCAGGCTTGACCCCTCCCTCCTCAAACACCAACCACAACCTGCAGGCTTGACCCCTCCCTCCTCAAACACCAACCCCAACCTGCAGGCTTGACCCCTCCCTCCTCAAACACCAACCACAACCTGCAGCCTTGACCCCTCCCTCCTCAAACACCAACCACAACCTGCAGGCTTGACCCCTCCCTCCTCAAACACCAACCACAACCTGCAGGCTTGACCCCTCCCTCCTCAAACACCAACCACAACCTGCAGGCTTGACCCCTCCCTCCCTCCTCAAACACCAACCCCAACCTGCAGGCTTGACCCCTCCCTCCTCAAACACCAACCCCAACCTGCAGGCTTGACCCCTCCCTCCTCAAACACCAACCACAACCTGCAGGCTTGACTGTAGGTGTATGCAGGGCTTGATCCCCTCCGTCCTCAGTCTCATGCTAGGTACTCTACTGTAGGTGTATGCAGGGCTTGATCCCCTCCGTCCTCAGTCTCATGCTAGGTACTGTACTGTAGGTGTATGCAGGGCTTGATCCCCTCCGTCCTCAGTCTCATGCTAGGTACTGTACTGTAGGTGTATGCAGGGCTTGATCCCCTCCGTCCTCAGTCTCATGCTAGGTACTGTACAGTAGGTGTATGCAGGGCTTGATCCCCTCCGTCCTCAGTCTCATGCTAGGTACTGTACTGTAGGTGTATGCAGGGCTTGATCCCCTCCGTCCTCAGTCTCATGCTAGGTACTGTACTGTAGGTGTATGCAGGGCTTGATCCCCTCCGTCCTCAGTCTCATGCTAGGTACTGTACTGTAGGTGTATGCAGGGCTTGATCCCCTCCGTCCTCAGTCTCATGCTAGGTACTGTACAGTAGGTGTATGCAGGGCTTGATCCCCTGTGTCCTCAGTCTCATGCTACATGCTAGGTACTGTACTGTAGGTGTATGCAGGGCTTGATCCCCTCCGTCCTCAGTCTCATGCTACATGCTAGGTACTGTACTGTAGGTGTATGCAGGGCTTGATCCCCTCCGTCCTCAGTCTCATGCTAGGTACTGTACAGTAGGTGTATGCAGGGCTTGATCCCCTCCGTCCTCAGTCTCATGCTACATGCTAGGTACTGTACAGTAGGTGTATGCAGGGCTTGATCCCCTCCGTCCTCAGTCTCATGCTACATGCTAGGTACTGTACTGTAGGTGTATGCAGGGCTTGATCCCCTCCCGTCCTCAGTCTTATTCTATTTCTACCTGCTGGTCCTTGGAGCTGCAGCCGTTCTCCCTCAAGCCCCTCCTACGCAGAGCCATGGCTTATGAGACTGTGGAGCGTTACCGACAGGCCTATGTGGATTACAAAACCGTGCTACAGATAGATATCAGGGTGCAGGCTGCACACGACAGTGTCAACAGGTAAACTACTCCACCCTCATTAGACAGTGTCAACAGGTAAACTACTCCACCCTCATTAGACAGTGTCAACAGGTAAACTACTCCACCCTCATTAGACAGTGTCAACAGGTAAACTACTCCACCCTCATTAGACAGTGTCAACAGGTAAACTACTCCACCCTCATTAGACAGTGTCAACAGGTAAACTACTCCACCCTCATTAGACAGTGTCAACAGGTAAACTACTCCACCCTCATTAGACAGTGTCAACAGGTAAAACTACTCCACCCTCATTAGACAGTGTCAACAGGTAAACTACTCCACCCTCATTAGACAGTGTCAACAGGTAAACTACTCCACCCTCATTAGACAGTGTCAACAGGTAAACTACTTCACCCTCATTAGACAGTGTCAACAGGTAAACTACTCCACCCTCATCTTTACCATCATTAGGGTTGCAAAATTCTTTGAACTTTCCCCAAATTCCCAGGTTTTCCCAGAAATCCCAGTTGGAGGATTCCTGGAATCAGGATTTGTAGAATGTGAACAGAATGTTGCCACCCTACAGTAACAGCCATGGGAAGTGAGTTGTTTGAAAGGCCCCTTTACTGTAGACTCTAATTAGCCAGCTCAGACGTCAGTCTTCTGATTAGCAGCAGGACAGAATGACCTGCTGTCCTCCAGCTACACTCACACACACGTCCTGAGGATAGGAGGGAGGATAACAAGGTCTGTGTGTGTACAGTGGGGAGAACAAGTATTTGATACACTGCCGATTTTGCAGGTTTTCCTACTTACAAAGCATGTAGAGGTCTGTAATTTTTATCATCGGTACACTTCAACTGTGAGAGACGGAATCTAAAACAAAAATCCTAGAAAATCACATGGTATGATTTTTAAGTAATTAATTTCCATTTTATTGCATGACATAAGTATTTGATACATCAGAAAAGCAGAACTTAATGTTTGGTACAGAAACCTTTGTTTGCAATTACAGAGATCATACGTTTCCTGTAGGTCTTGACCAGGTTTGCACACACTGCAGCAGGGATTTTGGCCCACTCCTCCATACAGACCTTCTCCAGATCCTTCAGGTTTCGGGGCTGTCGCTGGGCAATATGGACTTTCAGCTCCCTCCAAAGATTTTCTATTGGGTTCAGGTCTGGAGACTGGCTAGGCCACTCCAGGACCTTGAGATGCTTCTTACGGAGCCACTCCTTAGTTGCCCTGACTGTGTGTTTCGGGTCGTTGTCATGCTGGAAGACCCAGCCACGACCCATCTTCAATGCTCTTACTGAGGGAAGGAGGTTGTTGGCCAAGATCTCGCGATACATGGCCCCATCCATCCTCCCCTCAATACGGTGCAGTCGTCCTGTCCCCTTTGCAGAAAAGCATCCCCAAAGAATGATGTTTCCACCTCCATGCTTCACGGTTGGGATGGTGTTCTTGGGGTTGTACTCAACCTTCTTCTTCCTCCAAACACGGTGAGTGGAGTTTAGACCAAAAAGCTCTATTTTTGTCTTATCAGACCACATGACCTTCTCCCATTCCTCCTCTGGATCAGATGGTCATTGGCAAACTTCAGACGGGCCTGGACATGCGCTGGCTTGAGCAGGGGGACCTTGCGTGCGCTGCAGGATTTTAATCCATGACGGCAGAGTGTGTTACTAATGGTTTTCTTTGAGACTGTGGTCCCAGCTCTCTTCAGGTCATTGACCAGGTCCTGCCGTGTAGTTCTGGGCTGATCCCTTACCTTCCTCATGATCATTGATGCCCCACGAGGTGAGATCTTGCATGGAGCCCCAGACCAAGGGTGATTGACCGTCATCTTGAACTTCTTCCATTTTCTAATAATTGCGCCAACAGTTGTTGCCTTCTCACCAAGCTGCTTGCCTATTGTCCTGTAGCCCAACCCAGCCTTGTGCAGGTCTACAATTTTATCCCTGATGTCCTTACACAGTTCTCTGGTCTTGGCCATTGTGGAGAGGTTGGAGTCTGTTTGATTGAGTGTGTGGACAGGTGAGAGTTCAAACAGGTGCAGTTAATACAGGTAATGAGTGGAGAACAGGAGGGCTTCTTAAAGAAAAACTAACAGGTCTGTGAGAGCTGTAATTCTTACTGGTTGGTAGGTGATCAAATACTTATGTCATGCAATAAAATGCAAATTAATTACTTAAAAATCGTACCATGTGATTTTCTGGATTTTTGTTTTAGATTCCGTCTCTCACAGTTGAAGTGTACCTATGATAAAAAATTACAGACCTCTACATGCTTTGTAAGTAGAAAAACCTGCAAAATCGGCAGTGTATCAAATACTTGTTCTCCCCACTGTACATGCGTACATCTCTGTGTGTGTGTGTGTGTATTTACATACGTACGTCTGTGTGTGTGTGTGTGTGTGTACATGCGTACGTCTGTGTGTGTGTGTGCGTGTGTGTGTATGTACATGCTACGTCTGTGTGCCTGTGTGTGTACATGCGTACGTGTGTGTGTGTGTGTGTGTACATGCGTGTGTGTGTGTGTGTGTACATGCTACATCTGTGTGCCTGTGTGTGTGTGTGTACATGCGTACGTCTGTGTGTGTGTGTGTGTGTACATGCTACATCTGTGTGCCTGTGTGTGTGCCTGCGTGCATTTGTGTGTATGTGTGTGTGTGTACATGCGTGTGTGTGTGTGTGTGTGTGTGTACATGCGTACGTCTGTGTGTGTGAATGTGCGTCTGTGTGTCTCTGTATGTCTGGTTCCTCCAGAATCACGCGGTTGCTGATAGAGCAGGATGGAGAGCAGTGGAGAGAGAACCTACCGGAGATCCCTCTGGTCCCACTATCAGCTCAGCAGCACCGCAGGGAGGAACCGCCCAGCGCTGAGGTCCTACAGGCCAGAGCAGAGAAGGCCAAGCACCACGCAGGTAGGGGTCTCACTCAGCCTAATGTACACTCTTAGAAAAAAGGATTCCAAAAGGGTTCTTTGGCTGTCCCCATAGGAGAACACTTTTTGGTTCCAGGTAGAACCATTTTTGGTTCCAGGTAGAACTCTTTTGGGTTCCATGTAGAACCCTCTGGGGGAAAGGGTTCTACATGGAACCCAATAGGGTTCTATCTGGCACCAAACAGGGTTCTTCAAAGGGTTATCCTATGGGGACAGCTGAAGAACTCTTTTAGGTTGTAGATAGCACCTTTCTTTCTAAGAGTGTAGTAACCCAGAACCTAATCTGTACGCTGACCAGCTGTTTCATCTGTCACAAGGGTCTACACTCAGCCTGACTCACAGGATGAGTCCATAATGACCCCCTACTCCCTATGTTGTTCACTAATTCTCACCAGAGTCTATAGCACCCTATTCCCTATATAGTGCACTACCTTTGGCCAGAGCCCAGGGTTAAACGCAGTCCAATAGGGAATAGGGTGTTGTTCTATTGGCCGTGTGCAGCCAGCATCATCATCATTACTCAACCTCTTTCTGCAATACCCCAGCCCCTCTCCCCCAGCCCTCTCCCCCAGCCCCTCTCCCCCCCCAGCCCTCTCCCCCACCCCTCTTCACCCCAGCCCTCTCCCCCAGCCCCTCTCCCAGCCCCCTCTCCCCCATCCCTCTCCCAGCCCCTCTCCCCCCAGCCCTCTCCCCCCAGCCCCTCTCCCCCCAGCCCTCTCCCCCAGCCCCTCTCCCCCAGCCCTCTCCCCCAGCCCCTTCTCCCCAGCCCTCTCCCCCAGCCCCTCTCCCCCAGCCCCCCCCCCCAGCCCCTCTCCCCCCAGCCCCTCTCCCCCAGCCCCTCTCCCCAGCCCCTCTCCCCCAGCCCTCTCCCCCAGCCCTCCCCCCATCCCCTCTCCCCCAGCCCCTCTCCCCCAGCCCTCTCCCTCCTCCCCCAGCCCTCTCCCCCAGCCCTCTCCCCAGCCCTATCCCCCAGCCCCTCTCCCCCCGGCCCTATACCCCCAGTCCCTATAAACTAAGCCCTATACCCCAGCCCCCTCGCCCTATGTCCCAGCCCCTCTCCCCCCAGCCCTATTCCCCAGCCCTATACCCTATTCCCCAGCCCTATACCCTAGCCATATACCTCAGCCCTCTCCCCCAGCCCTTCTCCCCCAGCCCTATACCCTAGTCCTATACCCCAGCCCTTTAGCCCTCTCCCCCCTAGCCTTATACCCTAGCCCTATTCCCCAGCCCCTCTCCCCCCGGCCCTATACCCCAGCCCTATAAACTAGCCCTATAAACTAGCCCTATAGCCCAGCCCCTCTCCCCCTAGCCCTATACCCCAGCCCTATAAACTAGCCCTATAAACTAGCCCTATAGCCCAGCCCCTCTCCCCCTAGCCCTATACCCCAGCCCTATAAACTAGCCCTATAGCCTAGCCCTATATCCCAGCCCTATTCCCCAGCCCTATACCCCATCCACCAGCCCTATACCCTAGCCATATACCCTAGCCATATACCCCAGCCCTATACCCCAGCCCTTCTCTCCCTAGCCCTATACCCCAGCCTTATACCCCAAAACCCTATACCCCAGCACTATACCCCTACCCCAGCCCTCAGCCCCAGCCCCAGCCTCAGGGCCATGCTGCAGCCAACCATCATTTATTTTTTAAACTCTGATTAATGGAAGAACGGAGCTGGCAGATTTTTCCCAGAACACCCCAGTGGTTTATCTGTCCGTGATCACATGAATGACAGCTGATTTGACTTTCACTTCCTAGTTACCAATGACAATGATAATGTGTTGTATTTCCCCCTGGATTTTAAGGACAAAATTACCGCACTCACTTATTTTTGTGAGATACGATTCTTACAAAAATATAATTTTTGGGCAAGTTACTCAGTGTGATGTTACACATTTACTCAACCAACATCGTTTCTTCAATTTGTCTGCAGCTAGAAAAGCAGAAGTGTGTTTCAATTCACTGAAACAAGAAGGAAATGAGTTTGTGAAGAAAGGCCAGTTCCAGGAGGGTGTAAGGACGTACAGTGAATGCCTGAAGCTGAAGCCAGAGGAATGTGCCATCTACACCAACAGGTAAGGACCTGGCCGTGTCTACTTCACCCTAACATGGACAGTAATGGACAGTGCCTTCAGAAAGTATTCAGACCCCTTGACTTTTTCCACATTTTGTTACGTTACAGCCTTATTCTAAAATGGATTAAACTGTGTGTTTTTTTCTTCAATCTCCACACAATACCCCATGATGACAAAGCAAAAACAGGTTTTTAGACATTTTAAAAACGGAAATATCACATTTACATAAGTATTCAGACCCTTTACTCAGTACTTTGTTGAAGCACCTTTGGCAGCGATTACAGCCTTGAGTCTTCTTGGGTATGACGCTACAAGCTTGGCACACCTGTACTTGGGGAGTTTCTCCCATTCTTCTCTGCAGATCCTCTCAAGCTCTGTCAGGTTGGATGGGGAGCGTCGCTGCACAGCTATTTTCAGGTCTCTCCAGAGATGTTTGATCGGGTTCAAGTCCGGGCTCTGGCCGGGCCACTCAAGGACATTCAGAGTCTTGTCCTGAAGCCACTCCTGCATTGTCTTGGCTGTGTGCTTAGGGTCGTTGTCCTGTTGGAAGGTGAACCTTCCCCAGGTACTGATGGGTCATGGCGATCGAGCCTTTGAATTTTTTTATCTTTGCTGTTGAACAAGTGAAAAGAGGCTGAGCTTCCACACTGTAGTTAACCGTGAGCCTGTCCACTCAGCATGTCACATTAGACAAAGGGGTATCTGTGGTCTGAGGGGCCTTTTCATCACGAGGTGTGATTTCAAATCACCTTGCTCATATGGTTTGATGTTCTAACCCCTGAGGCCTGAATGTTCTCCCAGCAGTTCCGAGGTTCAACCCCAGTCTGCTCTGCCAAGCCAGTCTGTCACCCCAGCCAGCTTCCCCCCAGCCAGTTGCCGACCCAGCCAGTCGTGTTCCAACTCTCCATTGATCAACGAGCCAGTTTTGGGCCTCAACCAAGCATTGTTTACCCCCCAGTCTGTCTACCCAATCCAGTCGCTCTACCGCATCATTGACTCTAACTGTTTTCTGCACATGTACTGCTTAGACGGGTTGCCTCTAACCCAGCCATCTTTTACCAGCCAGTCGTTAAAGCAGCTCAAATCCAGAGCAGTGCCCAGCCAATCGCTCTAGCAAAGTTGCCTAAACCCGTATGTAAAAATTCAGTCTCTTTTTAAAAGCAGTCTCTCTAACCAACGTTGTTTTAGCAGGGTTTGTTAACTCCAGCAGTTTGCTTTAATCTATTTGATAGCCGTATGTCTAACCAGCAGTCTGATTAGCCCAGCAGTTGTCTAACCAGAAAGGCCTGGTCTCCCCACTCCCCAGTAAATTGTCTAACCCAACCAGGCATACGTGTGTGTCGAGGGGCGTTTTCATACCAGAGTGTGATTCAAATCACCAGCATCTGTGATGTTCTAACCCCAGCCTGCTATGGACCGTCGATGTCTGCTCCAACCCCAGCAGTCATGTCTAACCCCAGCCGTCTGCTCTAGCCCAGCCAGTCTGCTCTAACCCCAGCAGTCTGCTCAACCCCGCCAGTCTGCTCTACCCCCAGTCTGCTCTAGCCCCAGAGTTCGCTCTACCCCAGCCAGTCTGCTCTACCCACCAGTCTGCTCTAACCCCAGCCAGTCTGCTCTACCCAGTCTGCTCTAACCCGCCAGTCTGCTCTAACCCCAGTCAGTCTCCGTCTACCACCAGCCAGTCTGCTCTAACCCCAGCCAGTCTGCTCTACCCCAGCCAGTTGCTCTAACCCCAGCCAGTCTGCTCTACCCCAGCAGTCTGCTCTAACCCAGGCCAGTCTGCTCTAACCCCAGTCAGTCTAGCACAGTGTAGCTCTCAGTCAGTCCTCTACCCCAGCCAGTCTGCTCTACCCCAGCCAGTCTGCTTTTAACCCAGTCTGCTCTAACCCCAGCCAGTTGCTCTAACCTCACAGTCTGCTCTAGCCCCAGTCAGTCTCTCTACCCCAGCCAGTCTGCTCTAACTCCAGCATGCTCTAACCCCAGCCAGTCTGCTCTAAGCCCCAGCCAGTCTGCTCTAACCAGCCAGTCTGCTCTAACCCCACCAGTCTGCTCTAACCCCAGCCAGTCTGCTCAACACCCAGCCAGTCTGCTCTAACCCCAGCCAGTCTGCTCAGCCCCAGCCAGTCTGCTCAACCCCAGCCAGTCTAATCTAACCCCAGCCAGTCTGCTCAACTCCAGCCAGTCTGCTTAAACCACCAGTCTGCTCTAACCCCAGCCAGTCTGCTCTAACTCCAGCCAGTCTGCTCTAAGCCCCAGCCAGTCTGCTCTAACCCACAGTCTGCTCAAACCCCAGTCGCTTAACCAGTCTGCTCTAAACTCCAGTCTGCTCTAACCCCAGCCAGTCTGCTCTAACCCCAGTCTGCTCTAACCCCAGCCAGTCTGCTCTAACCCCAGTCTGCTCTAACCCCAGCCAGTCTGCTCTAACCCAGCCAGTCTGCTCTAACCCAGCAGTTGCTCTAACTCCAGCCAGTCTGCTCTAACCACCAGTCTGCTCTAGCCCCAGTCAGTTGCTCTAACCCCAGCCAGTATGCTCTAACCCAGCCGTCTGCTACCAGCTGCTTAACCCAGCCAGTCTGCTCTAACCCGGGTTCTTGCCACTTCTAACCCCAGCCAGTCTGCTCTAACTCCAGTCTGCTCTAACTCCAAAGTCTGCTCTAACCCCAGCCAGTCGCTCTAAACTCCAGTCTGCTCTAACCCCAGTCTGCTCTAAGCCCAGCCAGTCTGCTCTAACCCAGGTCTGCTCTAACCCCAGCCAGTCTGCTCTAGCCCCAGCCAGTCTGCTCTAACCCCAAAGCCAGTCTGTCTACCCAGCCAGTCTGCTAACCTCCAGCCAGTCTGCTCTAACTCCCACACCCAGCCAGTCTGCTCTAACCCAGCCAGTCTGCTCTAACCCAGCCAGTCTGCTCAACTCCAGCCAGTCTGCTCTAACCCATCCAGTCTGCTCTAACCTCCAGTCTGCTCTAACTCCACCAGTCTGCTCTAAACTCCAGTCTGCTCTAGCCCCAGCCAGTCTGCTCTAACCGTCTGCCTCCAGCCAGTCTGCTCTAACAACCCAGCCAGTCTGCTCTAACTCCCAGTCTGCTCTAAACCCAGCCAGTCTGCTCTAACTCCAGTCTGCTCTAACTCCAGTCTGCTCTAACCTCCAGTCTGCTCTACTCCAGTCGCTTCTAACCCCAGCCAGTCTGCTCTAAGCCCAGCCAGTCTGCTCTAGCCCAGCCAAAAGTTGCTCTAACCCCAGCCAGTTGCTCTAACGCCAGTCTGCTCTAACTCCAGTTTTGCTCTAACCCAGCCAGTCTGCTCTAGCCCCAGCCCAAGTCTGCTCTAGCCCCAGCCGTCTGCTCTATGCTGCTCAACCCAGCCAGTCTGCTCTAGCCCCAGCCAGTCTGCTCTAACCCGCAGTCTGCTCAAAGAGCCCTCTAGCCAGTTTTAGCTCTACCCCAGGTCTGCTCTAGCCCCGCCGTCTGCTCTAACCCCAGCCAGTCTGCTCTAACTCCAGTCTGCTCTAACTCCAGCCAGTCTGCTCTAACTCCAGCCAGTCTGCTCTAACTCCAGTCAGTCTGCTCTAGACCCAGCCAGTCTGCTCTAGCCCCAGCCAGTCTGCTCTAACCCCAGTCAGTCTGCTCTAACTCCAGTCTGCTCTAACTCCCAGTCTCTCTAACCCTAGCCAGTCTGCTCTAACCCCAGCCCAAGTCTGCTCTAACTCCCAGTCTGCTCTAACTCCAGCCAGTCTGCTCTAAGCCCCAGCCATCTTGCTCTAACTCCCAGCCAGTTGCTCTAGACCCCAGCCAGTCTGCTCTAACCCCAGCCAGTCTGCTCTAACCCCAGCCACCAGTCTGCTCTAACCCCAGCCAGTCTGCTCTAGCCCCACGCCCAGTCTGCTCTAGCCCCAGCCAGTCTGCTCTAACCCCAGTCCAGTCTGCTCTAACCCCAGCCAGTCTGCTCTAACCCAGTCTGTCTAGCCCAGTCTGCTCTAACCCCACCAGCCCAGTCTGCTCTAACCCCAGCCAGTCTGCTCTAACCCCAGCCAGTCTGCTCTAACCCCAGCCAGTCTGCTCTAACCCCAGCCAGTCTGCTCTAGCCCAGCCAGTCTGCTCTAACCCCAGCAGTCTGCTCTAACTCCAGCAGTCTGCTACTAACTCCACCAGTCTGCTCTAACTCCAGTCTGCTCTAACCCCAGCCAGTCTGCTCTAACTCCAGCCAGTCTGCTCTAACTCCAGCCAGTCTGCTCTAACCCCAGCCAGTCTGCTCTAACTCCAGCCAGTCTGCTCTAACTCCAGCCAGTCTGCTCTAACCCCAGTCTGCTCTAACCTAGCCAGTCTGCTCTACCCCACCAGTCTGCTTACCCAGCCAGTCTGCTCTAACCCCAGCCAGTCTGCTCTAACTCCAGTCTGCTCTAACTCCAGCCAGTCTGCTCTAACCCCAGCCAGTCTGCTCTAACTCCAGCCAGTCTGCTCTAGCCCCAGCCAGTCTGCTCTAACCCCAGCCAGTCTGCTCTAACCCAGCCAGTCTGCTCTAACTCCAGTCTGCTCTAGCCCCAGCCAGTCTGCTCTAACCCCAGCCAGTCTGCTCTAACTCCAGCAGTCTGCTCTAACTCCGTCTGTCACCAGCCAGTCTGCTCTACTCCAGCCAGTCTGCTCTAACTCCAGCAGTCTGCTCTAACCCAGCCAGTCTGCTCTAGCCCCAGTCTGCTCTAACCCCAGCCAGTCTGCTCTAGCCCCAGTCTGCTCTAACCCCAGCCAGTCTGCTCTAACTCCAGTCTGCTCTAACCCCAGCCAGTCTGCTCTAACTCCAGCCAGTCTGCTCTAACCCAGCCAGTCTGCTCTAACCCCAGCCAGTCTGCTCTAACTCCAGTCTGCTCTAACTCCAGCCAGTCTGCTCTAACCCCAGCCAGTCTGCTCTAACTCCAGCCAGTCTGCTCTAACCCAGCCAGTCTGCTCTAACTCCAGTCTGCTCTAGCCCCAGCCAGTCTGCTCTAACCCCAGCCAGTCTGCTCTAACCCCAGCCAGTCTGCTCTAACTCCAGCCAGTCTGCTCTAACTCCAGTCTGCTCTAACCCCAGCCAGTCTGCTCTAGCCCAGTCTGCTCTAACCCCAGCCAGTCTGCTCTAACCAGTTGCTCTACCAGCCAGTCTGCTCTAACTCCAGTCTGCTCTAACCCCAGCCAGTCTGCTCTATCCACAAGTCGCTCTAACCCCAGCTCTCTGCTCTAACCCCAGCCAGTCTGCTCTAACTCCAGTCTGCTCTACCCCAGCCCAGTCTGCTCTAAGCCCAGCCAGTCTGCTCTAACCCAGCCAGTCTGCTCTAACCCCCAGTCTGCTCTAACTCCTTGCTCTAGCCAGCAGTCTGCTCTAACTCCAGTCTTGCATCTAACCCCAGCCAGTCTGCTCTAACCCCAGCCAGTCTGCTCTAATCAAGTTGTTAGCCCCGCCAGTTGCTACCCAGCCATCTGCTCTAACTCCAGTCTGCTCTAGACCCCAGCCAGTCTGCTCTAACCCCAGCCAGTCTGCTCTAACCCCAGCCAGTCTGCTCTAACCCCAGCCAGTCTGCTCTAACTCCAGTCTGCTCTAGCCCCAGCCAGTCTGCTCTAACCCCAGCCAGTCTCCTCTAACCCCAGCAGTTGCTCTACCCCAGTCTGCTCTAACCCCAGCCAGTCTGCTCTAATCCAATCGTCTACCCAGCCAGTCTGCTCTAACCCCAGCCAGTCTGCTCTAACCCCAGCCAGTCTGCTTAACTCCAGTCTGCTAGCCCCAGCCAGTCTGCTCTAACCCCAGCCAGTCTGCTCTAACCCCAGTCGCTTCCCAGTCTGCTCTAACTCCAGTCTGCTCTAACCCCAGCCAGTCTGCTCTAACCCAGCCAGTCTGCTCTTAACCCCAGCCAGTCTGCTCTAACCCCAGCCAGTCTTGCTCTAACCCAGCCAGTCTGCTCTAACCCCAGCCAGTCTGCTCTAACCCCAGCCAGTCTGCTCTAACCCCAGCCAGTCTGCTCTAACTCCAGTCTGCTCTAACCCCAGCCAGTCTGCTCTAACTCCAGTCTGCTCTAACCCCAGCCAGTCTGCTCTAACCCAGCCAGTCTGCTCTAACCCCAGCCAGTCTGCTCTAACCCCAGTCTGCTCTAACCCCAGCCAGTCTGCTCTAACCCCAGCCAGTCTGCTCTAACCCAACCAGTCTGCTCTAACCCAGCCAGTCTGCTCTAACCAGTTGCTCTACCAAGCCAGTCTGCTCTAACCCCAGTCTGCTCTAACCCCAGCCAGTCTGCTCTAACTCCAGCCAGTCTGCTCTAACCCCAGCCAGTCTGCTCTAACCCCAGCCAGTCTGCTCTAACCCCAGCCAGTCTGCTCTAACCCCAGCCAGTCTGCTCTAACCCTTGCTCTAAGCCAGTCTGCTCTAACCCCAGCCAGTCTGCTCTAACCCCATGCTCAACCAGTCTGCTTAACTCCCAGTCTGCTCTAGCCCCAGCCAGTCTGCTCTAAACCCCAGCCAGTCTGCTCTAACCCCAGCCAGTCTGCTCTAAACCCCAGCCAGTCTGCTCTAAACCCCCATCTGCTCTAACCCCAGCCAGTCTGCTCTAACCCAGCCAGTCTGCTCTAACCAGTCTGCTCTACCCCAGCCAGTCTGCTCTAACCCCAGCAGTCTGCTCTAGCCCCAGCCAGTCTGCTCTAACCCCAGCCAGTCTGCTCTACCCCAGCCAGTCTGCTCTAACCCCAGCCAGTCTGCTCTAACCCCCGTCTGCCTAACCCCAGCAGTCTGCTCTAGCCCACCAGCCAGTCTGCTCTAACCCAGCCAGTCTGCTCTACCCCAGCCAGTCTGCTCTAACCCAAGCCAGTCTGCTCTAAACCCCAGCCAGTCTGCTCTAACCCCAGCATCTGCTCTAACATACCAGTCTGCTCTAACCCCAGCCAGTCTGCTCTAACCCCAGCCAGTCTGCTCTAACCCCAGCCAGTCTGCTCTAAACCCAGTCTGCTCTAAACCCAGCCAAGCCAGTCTGCTCTAACCCCAGCCAGTCTGCTCTAACCCAGCCAGTTGCTCTACAGTCTGCTCTAACCCCAGTCTGCCAACCCAGTCTGCTCTACCCCAGCCAGTTGCTCTAAACCACAGCCAGTCTGCTCTAACCCCAGCCAGTCTGCTCTAACTCCAGATCTGCTCTAACCCAGCCAGTCTGCTCTAACTAACCTCACCAGTCTGCTCTAACATTCAACCCAGTCTGCTCTAACCCCAGCCAGTCTGCTCTAACTCAGCCAGTCTGCTCTAACTCCAGTCTGCTCTAACTCCAGCCAGTCTGCTCTAACCCCAGCCAGTCTGCTCTAACTCCAGTCTGCTCTAACCCAGCCAGTCTGCTCTAACCCAGCCAGTCTGCTCTAACTCCAGCCAGTCTGCTCTAACCCCAGCCAGTCTGCTCTAACCCAGCCAGTCATGCTCTAACCTCCAGGTTGCTCTAAACCCAGCCAGTCTGCTCTAACTCCAGCCAGTCTGCTCTAACTCCAGCCAGTCTGCTCTAACTCCAGTCTGCTCTAACTCCAGCCAGTCTGCTCTAACCCCAGCCAGTCTGCTCTAACTCCAGTCTGCTCTAGCCCCAGCCAGTCTGCTCTAACCCCAGCCAGTCTGCTCTAACCCCAGCCAGTCTGCTCTAACCCCAGCCAGTCTGCTCTAACTCCAGTCTGCTCTAACTCCAGTCTGCTCTAACTCCAGTCTGCTCTAACTCCAGTCTGCTCTAACCCCAGCCAGTCTGCTCTAACCCCAGCAGTCTGCTCTAAACCCCAGCCAGTCTGCTCTAACCCCAGCCAGTCTGCTCTAACCCCAGTCAGGTCTGCTCTAAACCCCCAAGCCAGTCTGAATCATAACCCCAGCCAGTCTGCTCAACCCCAGCCAGTTCTGCTCTAACCCCAGCCAGTCTGCTCTAACCCCAGCCAGTCTGACCTCTAGACCCCAGCCAGTCCACTGCCTCTAACCCCAGCCAGTCTCTGCTCTAACCCACAGGCAGTCTGCCTTCAACTTCCAGCCAGTCTGCTCTAGGCCCGCAAGCCAGATCTGCTCTAACCCCAGCCCAGTCTGCTCTAAACCCCCAGCCAGTCTGCTCTAACCCCAGTCTGCTCTAGCCCCAGTCTGCTCTAACCCCAGTCAGTTCTGCTCTAACCCCAGTCTGCTCTACTACCCCCAGGTCAGTCTGCTCTAATCCCAGCCAGTCTGCTCATAACGCCAGTCTGCTCTAGCCCCAGCCAGTCTGCTCTAGCCCCAGGCCAGTTGCTCTAACCCCAGCCAGTCTGCTCTAACCCCAGCCAGTCTGCTCTAACCCCAGTCTGCTCTAGCCCCAGTCTGCTCTAACCCCAGTCAGTCTGCTCTAACCCCAGTCTGCTCTAACCCCAGTCAGTCTGCTCTAACCCCAGCCAGTCTGCTCTAGCCCCAGTCTGCTCTAACCCCCAGACCAGTCTGCTCTAACCCCAGTCAGTCGTCATGAGTCAGTAATTCAGTCAGATAATGAGGTGTATTGTTTCTGTAGTGTGGAAATAGAAACAGCAGTCTCTCTCTCTCTCTCTCTCTCTCTCTCTCTCTCGCTCTCTCCCCCTCTGTCTCTCTCTCTCTCTCTCCCCCTCTGTCTCTCTCTCTCTCTCTCTCTCTCTCTCTCTCTCTCTCGAAGAGCCTAATTATAGACACACTGTGTAGCACAGAACAGGGTAGAGTAGCGGATGTTGTCCTAGAAAGACATGCAGCAGCTGTCCTGGGATGGGAAACCTGGGTCCTATTCATTAGGCACCGAATGGAAGAAACAGGGAAGGACTACCTCAACTTGTCTAATAAGAAACGCTTTCTGTTGCAAAAATGTTTTGCTACGGTGTGCACTAATGAATATGACCCTGTTCTATTTCTCCCCTCCCCTCCCCTCAACAATAGCAGGTAGAGTAGTGTTGACAGTGTTGACAGTGTTGACAGAGTGTACTGTACCGTAGAGAGGAAGGGGCTGTCCACACTGACATGTCTCACTGCTCCCTACCTTTGTGTTCATGTCCTGTTCTGCATAAAGACCTGTGTGTGGACACGCAGTCACAGAACACCACATCACTGTGGACAACTAAAGACCAGCCTTACAAACACACACATGGTCTTAGGGAGTGTTGATTATGACAGAGAAATTACAGGGTTATCAATATTAAAACACTGCAGTTGTCTTGGTGCAATGATGTCTGTGGTGACAGAAGATACAAGAGAGGCTGATTGTATGAGCTGTGTTTGGCAATGTTGAAGGACAGTGTTCTGTTCTCCTCCAGAACCATAGAGATGCACTATAATACTGTTGTTGTATTACATTCTGTCCTCAGAGCACTGTGCTTCCTGAAGCTGGATATGTTTGCTGAAGCCAAGCAGGACTGTGACTCCGCCCTGAGGCTGGAGCCAGCCAATAAGAAGGCCTTCTACAGGCGGGCCCTGGCCCATAAAGGCCTGAAGGTGAGGGACAGGGTTCAGGGATTCACAGGACTAGTTAGTGGGTTTGGCCGCTAATCTCGGTTGACTACTTTGTAGACAGGCATTAAAACGGGTGACTACCTGATCTCTTCCTCTGTGTATGTGTGTGCCCGTCCGTGTGTGTGTGTGTGTGACTGTGTGTGCGTGTGTGTGTGTGTGTGTGTGTGTGTGCATGCGTATATGTGTGTGTGTGTGTGTGTGTGTGTGCGTATATGTGTGTGTGTGTGTGTGTGTGTGTGCGTGCGTATATGTGTGTTAGTGTGTGTGTGTGTGTGCGTGCGTATATGTGTGTGTGTGTGTGTATATGTATGTGTGTGTGTGTGACTGTGCCCCCGTCTCCAGGACTACCTGGCGTGCAGCTCTGACCTGCAGGAGGTGTTACAGCAGGATCCCAACGTAGCGGAGGCTGAGGAGGAGCTGGAGGAGGTGTTACAGCAGGATCCCAACGTAGCGGAGGCTGAGGAGGAGCTGGAGGAGGTGTTACAGCAGGATCCCAACGTAGCGGAGGCTGAGGAGGAGCTGGAGGAGGTGTTACAGCAGGATCCCAACGTAGCGGAGGCTGAGGAGGAGCTGGAGGAGGTGTTACAGCAGGATCCCAACGTAGCGGAGGCTGAGGAGGAGCTGGAGGAGGTGTTACAGCAGGATCCCAACGTAGCGGAGGCTGAGGAGGAGCTGGAGGAGGTCACGCTGCTGCTCAGACAGAGTCTGGCCCAGGGATCACCTAGCAACCCCAGGAGGACTGGACCTATCACTGAGGTACACTACCAAACCCATCACTGGAGGAGGACTCTACAGGATGTAGATACAACAAAGACCAAGTAGAAAACACAATGAAAGTGTAGTCAGAAAAAAATATATATGAGAAAGAAATGTAATTATGGTAAGGACATAGCTAATGTAATTAGGGGCCACAAAGTGATGTCTAGATGGTCACAAGCGGTCTACCTGTCCTCCGTCAGGTTGAGGGTACTGAGGAGGAAGACTGGCAGGCTGCAGAGCCAGACAGGACCAAAGCAGCAGAAACAGAGACAGAAGAACCATCAACCCCAGCCCCACCAGAGAACCACTGCAGAGGAGGAGGAGGAGGAGGAGGAGGAGGAGGAAGAGGAGAGGAGGAGGCAAGAACCATCAACCCCAGCCCCACCAGAGAACCACTGCAGAGGAGGAGGAGGAGGAAGAGGAGGAGGAAGAGGAGAGGAGGAGGCAATAACCATCAATCTCCAGCCCTCTAACTCCTATGAGTTCAAGCAGTCCCTGAACGCAGCGCGGGCCCAGTCCAACCTCCCAGCCTGTGCTGAGCTGCAGAGCTGTGTTCCCCCTGAGACTCTGCCTGTCTACCTCAGTAACCAGCCATGCAGGCCCTGGACACACAGCTCCTACAGAAGGACCCCAACTTAGTCTACCAGCACCTCACCCGCCTACATACTGCTGACAGGTTCTCGGTGAGATCTAGGGCCAAACTAACCACGATGCACCAACATCGCGTTGCACTTGCCTTTTAAAAGTAATCTATGCGAATGTGATCTTGGTGAACGTCTGGAAAATTGCCTTGACTTGTAAAGTGCAGTGCGATGTTGGTTAACCCGTCTCTGTGTATTAACAGGTAGTTGGGACGCTGTGTTAACCCGTCTCTGTGTATTAACAGGTAGTTGGGACGCTGTGTTAACCCGTCTCTGTGTATTAACAGGTAGTTGGGACGCTGTGTTAACCCGTCTCTGTGTATTAACAGGTAGTTGGGACGCTGTGTTAACCCGTCTCTGTGTATTAACAGGTAGTTGTGATGCTGTGTTAACCCGTCTCTGTGTATTAACAGGTAGTTGGACGCTGTGTTAACCCGTCTCTGTGTATTAACAGGTAGTTGGGACGCTGTGTTTAACCCGTCTCTGTGTATTAACAGGTAGTTGGGACGCTGTGTTAACCCGTCTCTGTGTATTAACAGGTAGTTGGGACGCTGTGTTAAACCCGTCTCTGTGTATTAACAGGTAGTTGGGAGCTGTGTTAACCCGTCTCTGTGTATTAACAGGTAGTTGGGACGCTGTGTTAACCCGTCTCTGTGTATTAACAGGTAGTTGGGGACGCTGTGTTTAACCCGTCTCTGTGTATTAACAGGTAGTTGGGATGCTGTGTTAACCCGTCTCTGTGTATTAACAGGTAGTTGGGACGCTGTGTTAACCCGTCTCTGTGTATTAACAGGTAGTTGGGACGCTGTGTTAACCCGTCTCTGTGTATTAACAGGTAGTTGGGACGCTGTGTTAACCCGTCTCTGTGTATTAAACAGGTAGTTGGGACGCTGTGTTAACCCGTCTCTGTGTATTAACAGGTAGTGGTGACGCTGTGTTAACCCGTCTCTGTGTATTAACAGGTAGTTGGGATGCTGTGTTTAACCCGTCTCTGTGTATTAACAGGTAGTTGTGATGCTGTGTTAACCCGTCTCTGTGTATTAACAGGTAGTTGTGATGCTGTGTTAACCCGTCTCTGTGTATTAACAGGTAGTTGGGACGCTGTGTTAAACCGTCTCTGTGTATTAACAGGTTAGTTGTGATGCTGTGTTAACCGTCTATGTGTATTAACAGGTAGTTGGGACGCTGTGTTAACCCGTCTCTGTGTATTAACAGGTAGTTTGGGGACGCTGTGTTAACCCGTCTCTGTGTATTAACAGGTAGTTGGGACGCTGTGTTAACCCGTCTCTGTGTATTAACAGGTAGTTGTGATGCTGTGTTAACCCGTCTCTGTGTATTAACAGTAGTTGCGGACGCTGTGGTTAACCCGTCTCTGTGTATTAACAGGTAGTTGTGATGCTGTGTGTAACCCGTCTCTGTGTATAACAGGTAGTTGGGACGCTGTGTTAACCCGTCTCTGTGGATTAACAGGTAGTTGGGACGCTGTGTTAACCGTCTCTGTGTATTAACAGGTAGTGGGACGCTGTGTTAACCCGTCTGTGTATAACAGGTAGTTGGGACGCTGTGTTAACCCGTTCTGTGTATTACAGGTAGTTGTGATGCTGTGTTAACGCTCTCTGTATTAACAGGTAGTTGGGACGCGGTTAACCCGTCTCTGTGTATTAACAGGTAGTTGGGACGCTGTTGTTAACCCGTCTCTGTGTATTAACAGGTAGTTGGGACGCTGTGTTAACCCGTCTTGTGTATTAACAGGTAGTTGGGACGCTGTGTTAACCCGTCTCTGTGTATTAACAGGAGTGTGTGACGCTGTGTTAACCCGTCTCTGTGTATTAACAGGTAGTTGGGACGCTGTTTAACCCGTCTCTGTGTTTAACAGGTAGTTGGGACGCTGTGTGAACCCGTCTCTGTGTATTAACAGGTAATTGTGATGCTGTGTTAACCAGTCTCTGTGTATTAACAGGTAGTTGTGACGCGGTGTTAACCCGTCTCTGTGTATTAACAGGTAGTTGTGATGCTGTGTTAACCCGTCTCTGTGTATTAACAGGTAGTTGTGATGCTGTGTAACCAGTCTCTGTGTATTAACAGGTAGTTGGGACGCTGTGTTAACCGTCTCTGTGTATTAACAGGTAGTTGTGATGCTGTGTTAACCCGTCTCTGTGTATTAAAAGGTAGTTGTGATGCGGTGTTAACCCCGTCTCTGTGTATTAACAGTAGTTGGGACGCTGTGTTAACCCGTCTCTGTGTATAACAGGTAGTTGTGATGCTGTGTTAACCCGTCTCTGTGTATTAACAGGTAGTTGGGACGCTGTGTTAACCCGTCTCTGTGTATAACAGGTAGTTGGGACCTGTTACCGTCTCTGTGTTAACCCGTCTCTGTGTATTAACAGGTAGTTGGGACGCTGTGTTAACCCGTCTCTGTGTATTACAGGTAGTTGTGATGCTGGTTAACCCGTCTCTGTGTATTAACAGGTAGTTGGGACGCTGTGTTAACCCGTCTCTGTGTATTAACAGGTAGTTGGGACGCTGTGTTAACCCGTCTCTGTGTATTAACAGGTAGTTGGGACGCTGTGTTAACCCGTCTCTGTGTATTAACAGGTAGTTGGGACGCTGTGTTAACCCGTCTCTGTGTATTAACAGGTAGTTGTGATGCTGTGTTAACCCGTCTCTGTGTATTAACAGGTAGTTGGGACGCTGTGTTAACCCGTCTCTGTGTATTAACAGGTAGTTGGGACGCTGTGTTAACCCGTCTCTGTGTATTAACAGGTAGTTGGGACGCTGTGTTAACCCGTCTCTGTGTATTAACAGGTAGTTGGGACGCTGTGTTAACCCGTCTCTGTGTATTAACAGGTAGTTGGGACGCTGTGTTAACCCGTCTCTGTGTATTAACAGGTAGTTGGGACGCTGTGTTAACCCGTCTCTGTGTATTAACAGGTAGTTGGGACGCTGTGTTAACCCGTCTCTGTGTATTAACAGGTAATTGTGATGCTGTGTTAACCAGTCTCTGTGTATTAACAGGTAGTTGTGACGCGGTGTTAACCCGTCTCTGTGTATTAACAGGTAGTTGTGACGCGGTGTTAACCCGTCTCTGTGTATTAACAGGTAGTTGTGACGCGGTGTTAACCCGTCTCTGTGTATTAACAGGTAGTTGGGACGCTGCTAGAGAAGAGTGAACGTGGTCAGATGACTCGGCTGTTTGACCGTCTGTCTGCTGTGGACAGCGATACCTTCAGTAAGAACGATGTGCAGAACCTGGCCAACAAGTACATCTGACCTCTGACCATGTCTGGCCTGCTGGGGTCTGTCCCAAATGGCACCCTATTCCCTAGTGCACTACAGAGGGACCAGGTTGCCATTTGGGACAGTCATAGGGCGCGTTCAACATTGCAGCCGACTTGAAATACGAGTCGAGACTGCAAATCACCTTGCATCATAAATAACTACTCAATATTATTTGTAGGTCAATCAGTCACAATTTACCCATGATACATCACGGTTTTTATGTTCTGGAACACGGCCCTTTTCTCTGTCCTGCACCCTCCTGTCCTGCATGACGCTTCAACATACTGGATCTATGCAACGTGGCACAGCTCAGAAGCATTACGGACCCAAACCAACCTCTCACGTTCTCTTGATATAATATCATATCTCTACCTACCGTTGCTAGCTATTTCTCTCTCCAAATACCTTTTTTTCACCTGGAACTGTTTTAGCGTTAGTTAGTTGACTGGCAGTAATATGTAGAAATGCTGTGAACTATTCAAGCTTTAAGAACATTGATGCATAGGTCCGATGTACAGGATATCCCCTCTGGGTCCATGTGCTGCAGCCAAGTCCAGGCCCCAGGCTGCAGAACCATTCCAATCAGATAACAGCCATATCAATGTGTGACTACTTTCCAGGCTACTTGACTGGCCAATAGAGGTTGAATTGTATCGGCCAGAAATAAAACGGGAAGGGCATCAATTCTAGCTAGAAGGCATGATGACTTGACTCGGCTAGCGTCGGCCCAGGGGCTATTCAGAAAACACTACAGCTTATCATCCTGAAATTCAACTAGATTCATGCATGCTGCATATCAGAATATTAACCAAGCATAAAACAATCCATAAGCACTATTACCACTGGGGTTCAGGGAGTATTAACCATACATTCTCTGTCTAGAAATTCAATGCTATTTTGGCAGTTGCCTCAGTTCTGTGAATAACTCCACTTGTATGAAAACAACGAAGAACCAAATTGCAATGTGCACAATACTAATTATACAGTACTGCAATTCAAGGTACATGCAATGTCTTTCTTTCTAGAACGATTTACAGGAGAAACATTGGTTCATTATGTTGCCTACAAAGTACTGTAACTGTGTAAAAAACATCTCTCTTTGGAAGAAATGACCAGAAGTTATGAAAATGCCCAAGCAGGCCCTTCATTTGAAAATCAAATATGGCCCAGTCAGTCAGTCAGTCAGTCAGTCAGCAGCACCCTTCCATCTGCAGAAGTCAGCAGCCTAATGCTGTCTAACGAGCAGCGTAATGCTGTCTAACAAGCAGCGTAATGCTGTCTAACAAGCAGCGTAATGCTGTCTAACAAGCAGCCTAATGCTGTCTAACAAGCAGCCTAATGCTGTCTAACAAGCAGCCTAATGCTGTCTAACAAGCAGCGTAATGCTGTCTAACAAGCAGCGTAATGCTGTCTAACAAGCAGCGTAATGCTGTCTAACAAGCAGCGTAATGCTGTCTAACAAGCAGCGTAATACTGTCTAACAAGCAGCGTAATGCTGTCTAACAAGCAGCCTAATGCTGTCTAACAAGCAGCCTAATGCTGTCTAACAAGCAGCCTAATGCTGTCTAACAAGCAGCGTAATGCTGTCTAACAAGCAGCGTAATGCTGTCTAACAAGCAGCGTAATGCTGTCTAACAAGCAGCCTAATGCTGTCTAACAAGCAGCGTAATGCTGTCTAACAAGCAGCGTAATGCTGTCTAACAAGCAGCCTAATGCTGTCTAACAAGCAGCGTAATGCTGTCTAACAAGCAGCCTAATGCTGTCTAACAAGCAGCCTAATGCTGTCTAACAAGCAGCGTAATGCTGTCTAACAAGCAGCCCTAATGCTGTCTAACAAGCAGCCTAATGCTGTCTAACAAGCAGCGTAATGCTGTCTAACAAGCAGCGTAATGCTGTCTAACAAGCAGCGTAATGCTGTCTAACAAGCAGCCTAATGCTGTCTAACAAGCAGCGTAATGCTGTCTAACAAGCAGCGTAATGCTGTCTAACAAGCAGCCTAATGCTGTCTAACAAGCAGCGTAATGCTGTCTAACAAGCAGCGTAATGCTGTCTAACAAGCAGCGTAATGCTGTCTAACAAGCAGCCTAATGCTGTCTAACAAGCAGCCTAATGCTGTCTAACAAGCAGCGTAATGCTGTCTAACAAGCAGCGTAATGCTGTCTAACAAGCAGCCTAATGCTGTCTAACAAGCAGCGTAATGCTGTCTAACAAGCAGCGTAATGCTGTCTAACAAGCAGCGTAATGCTGTCTAACAAGCAGCCTAATGCTGTCTAACAAGCAGCGTAATGCTGTCTAACAAGCAGCGTAATGCTGTCTAACAAGCAGCCTAATGCTGTCTAACAAGCAGCCTAATGCTGTCTAACAAGCAGCGTAATGCTGTCTAACAAGCAGCCTAATGCTGTCTAACAAGCAGCGTAATGCTGTCTAACAAGCAGCGTAATGCTGTCTAACAAGCAGCGTAATGCTGTCTAACAAGCAGCGTAATGCTGTCTAACAAGCAGCCTAATGCTGTCTAACAAGCAGCCTAATGCTGTCTAACAAGCAGCGTAATGCTGTCTAACAAGCAGCGTAATGCTGTCTAACAAGCAGCCTAATGCTGTCTAACAAGCAGCGTAATGCTGTCTAACAAGCAGCGTAATGCTGTCTAACAAGCAGCGTAATGCTGTCTAACAAGCAGCCTAATGCTGTCTAACAAGCAGCGTAATGCTGTCTAACAAGCAGCCTAATGCTGTCTAACAAGCAGCGTAATGCTGTCTAACAAGCAGCCTAATGCTGTCTAACAAGCAGCGTAATGCTGTCTAACAAGCAGCGTAATGCTGTCTAACAAGCAGCCTAATGCTGTCTAACAAGCAGCGTAATGCTGTCTAACAAGCAGCGTAATGCTGTCTAACAAGCAGCCTAATGCTGTCTAACAAGCAGCGTAATGCTGTCTAACAAGCAGCGTAATGCTGTCTAACAAGCAGCCTAATGCTGTCTAACAAGCAGCGTAATGCTGTCTAACAAGCAGCGTAATGCTGTCTAACAAGCAGCGTAATGCTGTCTAACAAGCAGCGTAATGCTGTCTAACAAGCAGCCTAATGCTGTCTAACAAGCAGCGTAATGCTGTCTAACAAGCAGCCTAATGCTGTCTAACAAGCAGCCTAATGCTGTCTAACAAGCAGCGTAATACTGTCTAACAAGCAGCGTAATGCTGTCTAACAAGCAGCCTAATGCTGTCTAACAAGCAGCCTAATGCTGTCTAACAAGCAGCCTAATGCTGTCTAACAAGCAGCCTAATGCTGTCTAACAAGCAGCCTAATGCTGTCTAACAAGCAGCCTAATGCTGTCTAACAAGCAGCGTAATGCTGTCTAACAAGCAGCGTAATGCTGTCTAACAAGCAGCCTAATGCTGTCTAACAAGCAGCGTAATGCTGTCTAACAAGCAGCCTAATGCTGTCTAACAAGCAGCGTAATGCTGTCTAACAAGCAGCGTAATGCTGTCTAACAAGCAGCGTAATGCTGTCTAACAAGCAGCGTAATGCTGTCTAACAAGCAGCCTAATGCTGTCTAACAAGCAGCGTAATGCTGTCTAACAAGCAGCCTAATGCTGTCTAACAAGCAGCGTAATGCTGTCTAACAAGCAGCCTAATGCTGTCTAACAAGCAGCCTAATGCTGTCTAACAAGCAGCCTAATGCTGTCTAACAAGCAGCGTAATGCTGTCTAACAAGCAGCGTAATGCTGTCTAACAAGCAGCGTAATGCTGTCTAACAAGCAGCCTAATGCTGTCTAACAAGCAGCGTAATGCTGTCTAACAAGCAGCGTAATGCTGTCTAACAAGCAGCGTAATGCTGTCTAACAAGCAGCCTAATGCTGTCTAACAAGCAGCGTAATGCTGTCTAACAAGCAGCGTAATGCTGTCTAACAAGCAGCCTAATGCTGTCTAACAAGCAGCGTAATGCTGTCTAACAAGCAGCGTAATGCTGTCTAACAAGCAGCGTAATGCTGTCTAACAAGCAGCCTAATGCTGTCTAACAAGCAGCGTAATGCTGTCTAACAAGCAGCCTAATGCTGTCTAACAAGCAGCGTAATGCTGTCTAACAAGCAGCGTAATGCTGTCTAACAAGCAGCCTAATGCTGTCTAACAAGCAGCGTAATGCTGTCTAACAAGCAGCGTAATGCTGTCTAACAAGCAGCCTAATGCTGTCTAACAAGCAGCGTAATGCTGTCTAACAAGCAGCGTAATGCTGTCTAACAAGCAGCCTAATGCTGTCTAACAAGCAGCGTAATGCTGTCTAACAAGCAGCGTAATGCTGTCTAACAAGCAGCGTAATGCTGTCTAACAAGCAGCCTAATGCTGTCTAACAAGCAGCGTAATTGTCACGATCGTAGAAAGGAGCAGACCAAAGCGCAGCGCGTTGAGTGAACATGATAACTTTAATAAAGTAAAGCACGTAAATACAAAACAAACGACGATACGTGAAGTCCTCTGCTAAACTGACAGAAACGGAACAAAAACATACTCCATCTAGCCTGCCGAGGGTTTAGCCTCCTCGCTGCCCGGATGTACTCCAGGTTACGGTGGTCCGTCAAAATGAGGAAAGGGTGTTGAGCCCCCTCAAGCCAGTGCCTCCACACCTTAAGGGCCTGTACCACAGCTAACAGCTCCCTGTCCCCGACGTCATAATTTCGCTCCGCCGGACTGAGCTTCTTGGAATAGAAGGCACAGGGGCGGAGTTTAGGTGGCGCGCCTGACCGTTGTGAAAGCACGGCGCCAATACCGGCCTCAGACGCGTCCACCTCTACCTGAAATGGTAAAGAGGGATCCGGATGCGCCAGCACCGGAGCCGAGGTAAACAGGTCCTTCAGCCTCCCAAACGCCCTGTCCGCCTCGACTGACCACTGCAGACGCACCGGGCCCCCCTTCAAGAGAGACGTGATGGGAGCTGCCACCTGCCCAAAACCCCGGATAAACCTCCGGTAGTAATTCGCAAACCCCAAAAACTGCTGCACCTCTTTCACAGTGGTTGGTGTTTGCCAATTACGCACGGCTGACACTCGGTCTACCTCCATCTTCACCCCTGAAGCTGACAACTGATACCCCAAAAAGGAAATCGACTCCTGGAAAAACAGACACTTCTCTGCCTTCACATACAGAATAAATATGGCTCCCAATCAGAGATAACGAGCCGACAGCTGACACTCGTTACCTCCGATTGGGAGTCATATGACTAATCAACATAATTACAACACTTTGACACCCAACATAGAACCAAACCACATAGACTGCACACACCCTGGCTCAACATAATGAGTCACAGAACCAGGGTGTGACAGTACCCCCCCCTAAAGGCGCGGACTGCGACCGCGCCTCAAAACCCCCAAACAGGGGAGGGCTGGGCGGGCATACCTCCTCGGTGGCGGTTCTGGCTCCGGCCTAGACCACCACCCCACCATAGTCACTACCCGCTTACGTAGGTTCCTCCAAATGACCCCCACCGGTTTAAGGGGCAGCACCGGACTAAGAGGCAGCACCGGACTAAGGGGCAGCACCGGACTAAGGGGCAGCACCGGACTAAGGGGCAGCACCCGACTAAGGGGCAGCACCAGACTAAGGGGCAGCACCGGACTAAGGGGCAGCACCAGGATAAGGGGCAGCACCAGGATAAGGGGCAGCACCTGACTCAATGGCGGATCCTGGCTGGCTGGCTCTGGCGGATCCTGGCTGGACGGCTCTGGCGGATCCTGGCTGAACGGCTCATGGCTGGCTGAAGGATCTGGCTGCTCATGGCTGGCTGACGGATCTGGCTGCTCATGGCTGGCTGACGGATCTGGCTGCTCATGGCTGGCTGACGGATCTGGCTGCTCATGGCTGGCCGACGGATCTGGCTGATCCGGTCTGGCCGAAGGCTCTGGCTGATCCTGTCTGGCGGAAGGCTCTGGCTGATCCGGTCTGGCGGAAGGCTCTGGCTGATCCGGTCTGGCGGAAGGCTCTGGCTGATCCTGTCTGGCCGAAGGCTCTGGCTGATCCTGTCTGGCGGAAGGCTCTGGCTGATCCTGTCTGGCGGAAGGCTCTGGCTGATCCGGTCTGGCGGAAGGCTCTGGCTGATCCTGTCTGGCCGAAGGCTCTGGCTGATCCTGTCTGGCGGAAGGCTCTGGCTGATCCTGTCTGGCGGAAGGCTCTGGCTGATCCGGTCTGGCGGAAGGCTCTGGCTGATCCTGTCTGGCGGAGAGCTCTAGCGGCTCCGGTCTGGCGGACGGCTCTGAAGGCTCATGGCAGACGGGCGGCTTTGCAGGCTCAGTACAGACGGGCAGTTCAGACGGCGTTGGGCAGACGGACAGTTCAGACGGCGTTGGGCAGACGGGCAGTTCAGGCGCCGTTGGGCAGACGGGCAGTTCAGACGGCGTTGGGCAGACGGACAGTTCAGGCGCCGTTGGGCAGACGGGCAGTTCAGACGGCGTTGGGCAGACGGACAGTTCAGGCCCCGTTGGGCAGACGGCAGACTCTGGCCGTCTGAGGCGCACCGTAGGCCTGGTGCGTGGTGCCGGAACTGGAGGTACCGGGCTGAGGACACGCATCTCAGGGCTAGTGCAGGGAGAAGTAACAGGGCATGCTTGGCCCTGGGGACGCACCGTAGGCCTGATGCGTGGTGCCGGAACTGGAGGTACCGGGCTGAGGACACGCATCTCAGGGCTAGTGCGGGAAGCAGCAACAGGGCATGCTTGGCCCTGGGGACGCACATAAGGCCTAGTGCGGAGAGCAGGAACAGGCCGGGCTGGGCTGGCGACGCGCACCGTATCCCTGGTGCGAGAGGCCGGAACAGGCCGGGCCGGGCTGGCGAAGCGCACCGTATCCCTGGTGCGTGGAGTAGGAACAGGCCGGGCTGGGCTGGCGACGCGCACCGTATCCCTGGTGCGAGTGGCCGGAACAGGCCGGGCTGGGCTGGCGACGCGCACCGTAGGCTTCGTATGAGGCTCAGGAACAGGCCGGGCTGGGCTGGCGACGCGCACCGTACACTTAGTGCGAGGGGCCGGAACAGGCCGTACCGTACTGGGGACACACACTACTGGCTGTACCTCGGGATTAGGAACGGGCCGGACCGGACTGGTTACACACCCCAGTACCTCTCGCCGTGCCTCTACACCTTCCTTCCCTGCCTTTCCCAGTCGCCCCCTTAACCTGGTAGCCTCCTGAATCTGTCCCTTCTCTGCCTCCGTCAGCCCCCTTAACCTGGTAGCCTTCTGAATCTGCCTTGTGGCAGCCTCCTGCTGCTCAGTCGCCCAAGCCATGTGCCCCCCCCCAAAAACTTTTTGGGGTTGCCTCCCGTCCTTCCGACGATGGCCCTGCTCCTCTCCTGCCAGGTTCTCCCCCTTCATCGCCCTCCGGTACCGGACGGCCTCCTCCTGGGTAATATGTCCCCAGCCGAGGAGGACATCCACCAACGTTCTCTCCTGACCCGGCGCCTCCTCCGATGTCCAGACCCTTTGCTCCTGGACGCGCTGCTTGGTCTTTCTTTGGTGGGTTATTCTGTCACGATCGTAGAAAGGAGCAGACCAAAGCGCAGCGCGTTGAGTGAACATGATAACTTTAATAAAGTAAAGCACGTAAATACAAAACAAACGACGATACGTGAAGTCCTCTGCTAAACTGACAGAAACGGAACAAAAACATACTCCATCTAGCCTGCCGAGGGTTTAGCCTCCTCGCTGCCCGGATGTACTCCAGGTTACGGTGGTCCGTCAAAATGAGGAAAGGGTGTTGAGCCCCCTCAAGCCAGTGCCTCCACACCTTAAGGGCCTGTACCACAGCTAACAGCTCCCTGTCCCCGACGTCATAATTTCGCTCCGCCGGACTGAGCTTCTTGGAATAGAAGGCACAGGGGCGGAGTTTAGGTGGCGCGCCTGACCGTTGTGAAAGCACGGCGCCAATACCGGCCTCAGACGCGTCCACCTCTACCTGAAATGGTAAAGAGGGATCCGGATGCGCCAGCACCGGAGCCGAGGTAAACAGGTCCTTCAGCCTCCCAAACGCCCTGTCCGCCTCGACTGACCACTGCAGACGCACCGGGCCCCCCTTCAAGAGAGACGTGATGGGAGCTGCCACCTGCCCAAAACCCCGGATAAACCTCCGGTAGTAATTCGCAAACCCCAAAAACTGCTGCACCTCTTTCACAGTGGTTGGTGTTTGCCAATTACGCACGGCTGACACTCGGTCTACCTCCATCTTCACCCCTGAAGCTGACAACTGATACCCCAAAAAGGAAATCGACTCCTGGAAAAACAGACACTTCTCTGCCTTCACATACAGAATAAATATGGCTCCCAATCAGAGATAACGAGCCGACAGCTGACACTCGTTACCTCCGATTGGGAGTCATATGACTAATCAACATAATTACAACACTTTGACACCCAACATAGAACCAAACCACATAGACTGCACACACCCTGGCTCAACATAATGAGTCCCAGAACCAGGGTGTGACAGTAATGCTGTCTAACAAGCAGCCTAATGCTGTCTAACAAGCAGCGTAATGCTGTCTAACAAGCAGCGTAATGCTGTCTAACAAGCAGCCTAATGCTGTCTAACAAGCAGCCTAATGCTGTCTAACAAGCAGCCTAATGCTGTCTAACAAGCAGCCTAATGCTGTCTAACAAGCAGCCTAATGCTGTCTAACAAGCAGCGTAATGCTGTCTAACAAGCAGCCTAATGCTGTCTAACAAGCAGCGTAATGCTGTCTAACAAGCAGCCTAATGCTGTCTAACAAGCAGCGTAATGCTGTCTAACAAGCAGCCTAATGCTGTCTAACAAGCAGCGTAATGCTGTCTAACAAGCAGCCTAATGCTGTCTAACAAGCAGCGTAATGCTGTCTAACAAGCAGCGTAATGCTGTCTAACAAGCAGCGTAATGCTGTCTAACAAGCAGCGTAATGCTGTCTAACAAGCAGCCTAATGCTGTCTAACAAGCAGCCTAATGCTGTCTAACAAGCAGCCTAATGCTGTCTAACAAGCAGCCTAATGCTGTCTAACAAGCAGCCTAATGCTGTCTAACAAGCAGCCTAATGCTGTCTAACAAGCAGCCTAATGCTGTCTAACAAGCAGCGTAATGCTGTCTAACAAGCAGCGTAATGCTGTCTAACAAGCAGCGTAATGCTGTCTAACAAGCAGCGTAATGCTAATGCTGTCTAACCAAGCAGCGTAATGCTGTCTAACAAGCAGCGTAATGCTGTCTAACAAGCAGCGTAATGCTGTCTAACAAGCAGCCTAATGCTGTCTAACAAGCAGCCTAATGCTGTCTAACAAGCAGCCTAATGCTGTCTAACAAGCAGCGTAATGCTGTCTAACAAGCAGCCTAATGCTGTCTAACAAGCAGCGTAATGCTGTCTAACAAGCAGCGTAATGCTGTCTAACAAGCAGCGTAATGCTGTCTAACAAGCAGCCTAATGCTGTCTAACCAAGCAGCGTAATGCTGTCTAACAAGCAGCGTAATGCTGTCTAACAAGCAGCGTAATGCTGTCTAACAAGCAGCGTAATGCTGTCTAACAAGCAGCCTAATGCTGTCTAACAAGCAGCCTAATGCTGTCTAACAAGCAGCGTAATGCTGTCTAACAAGCAGCCTAATGCTGTCTAACAAGCAGCGTAATGCTGTCTAACAAGCAGCGTAATGCTGTCTAACAAGCTGTCGACAGCCTAATGCTGTCTAACAAGCAGCGTAATGCTGTCTAACAAGCAGCGTAATGCTGTCTAACAAGCAGCGTAATGCTGTCTAACAAGCAGCGTAATGCTGTCTAACAAGCAGCCTAATGCTGTCTAACAAGCAGCGTAATGCTGTCTAACAAGCAGCCTAATGCTGTCTAACAAGCAGCGTAATGCTGTCTAACAAGCAGCCTAATGCTGTCTAACAAGCAGCCTAATGCTGTCTAACAAGCAGCCTAATGCTGTCTAACAAGCAGCCTAATGCTGTCTAACAAGCAGCCTAATGCTGTCTAACAAGCAGCCTAATGCTGTCTAACAAGCAGCGTAATGCTGTCTAACAAGCAGCGTAATGCTGTCTAACAAGCAGCGTAATGCTGTCTAACAAGCAGCCTAATGCTGTCTAACAAGCAGCGTAATGCTGTCTAACAAGCAGCCGTAATGCTGTCTAACAAGCAGCGTAATGCTGTCTAACAAGCAGCGTAATGCTGTCTAACAAGCAGCGTAATGCTGTCTAACAAGCAGCGTAATGCTGTCTAACAAGCAGCCTAATGCTGTCTAACAAGCAGCGTAATGCTGTCTAACAAGCAGCCTAATGCTGTCTAACAAGCAGCCTAATGCTGTCTAACAAGCAGCCTAATGCTGTCTAACAAGCAGCCTAATGCTGTCTAACAAGCAGCCTAATGCTGTCTAACAAGCAGCGTAATGCTGTCTAACAAGCAGCGTAATGCTGTCTAACAAGCAGCGTAATGCTGTCTAACAAGCAGCCTAATGCTGTCTAACAAGCAGCCTAATGCTGTCTAACAAGCAGCCTAATGCTGTCTAACAAGCAGCCTAATGCTGTCTAACAAGCAGCGTAATGCTGTCTAACAAGCAGCCTAATGCTGTCTAACAAGCAGCCTAATGCTGTCTAACAAGCAGCGTAATGCTGTCTAACAAGCAGCCTAATGCTGTCTAACAAGCAGCCTAATGCTGTCTAACAAGCAGCCTAATGCTGTCTAACAAGCAGCGTAATGCTGTCTAACAAGCAGCCTAATGCTGTCTAACAAGCAGCCTAATGCTGTCTAACAAGCAGCCTAATGCTGTCTAACAAGCAGCGTAATGCTGTCTAACAAGCAGCGTATTGCTGTCTAACAAGCAGCCTAATGCTGTCTAACAAGCAGCCTAATGCTGTCTAACAAGCAGCCTAATGCTGTCTAACAAGCAGCCTAATGCTGTCTAACAAGCAGCCTAATGCTGTCTAACAAGCAGCGTAATGCTGTCTAACAAGCAGCCTAATGCTGTCTAACAAGCAGCCTAATGCTGTCTAACAAGCAGCCTAATGCTGTCTAACAAGCAGCCTAATGCTGTCTAACAAGCAGCCTAATGCTGTCTAACAAGCAGCGTAATGCTGTCTAACAAGCAGCGTAATGCTGTCTAACAAGCAGCCTAATGCTGTCTAACAAGCAGCCTAATGCTGTCTAACAAGCAGCCTAATGCTGTCTAACAAGCAGCCTAATGCTGTCTAACAAGCAGCCTAATGCTGTCTAACAAGCAGCCTAATGCTGTCTAACAAGCAGCCATGCTCACAGTGGAGAGAAGAGAAGCAACATCTTTGCGAGATGTGTGCCTTTGAAGTTCAGCTTTTGAATCTAGACTGTTTTGTCGTGTGCAGATTTCAGATGTATGTTGTTGGTTCCATAAGGAAAGAGTATATTTGAAACGTTTAAATGACTTGTGAAAATGTTAGCGTGTTCTTCTTTTTCAACCTCAAAATAATGTAAATGAATGTACCATGTTGAATTCAGGGAGACGAGTAGAGAGAGAGAGAGTGACAGAGAGAGAGAGAGTGACAGAGAGAGAGAGAGAGAGAGTGACAGAGAGAGAGTGACAGAGAGAGAGTGACAGAGAGAGAGAGAGAGTGACAGAGAGAGTGACAGAGAGAGAGAGTGACAGAGAGTGAGAGAGTGACAGAGAGAGAGAGAGAGAGTGACAGAGAGAGAGAGAGTGACAGAGAGAGAGAGAGAGTGACAGAGAGAGAGAGAGTGACAGAGAGAGAGAGAGTGAGATAGAGAGAGTGATTCTATTCTATTACAGTAGCTTTGCAAAAAATATGTACAAATGTGTTTTAAGAAGTCAAAATTGTAATGTTCTTTAACAATAAAACTGGGATAAATAAATACTTTATACAGGCTTATTTCTCTGATACTATACAAATCACATAATGATTGTGAATATATTATGTTATGGAAAAATGCAGTTGAATAAAACTGAAGACCATCAACTGTCCCCTTGATTCTTATTGTTACTAAAACTGAAATCTGCCAGAGACAGGAGACTGAAGACTACCGCCATGATGCGGTGGTTTCCTCTAGTGTTTTAATGGGTCCCATGATGCTGTGGTTTCCTCTACAGTGTTTTAATGGGTCCCATGATGCTGTGGTTTCCTCTAGTGTTTTAATGGGTCCCATGATGCTGTGGTTTCCTCTAGTGTTTTAATGGGTCCCATGATGCTGTGGTTTCCTCTAGTGTTTTAATGGGTCCCATGATGCTGTGGTTTCCTCTACAGTGTTTTAATAGGTCCCATGATGCTGTGGTTTCCTCTAGTGTTTTAATGGGTCCCATGATGCTGTGGTTTCCTCTAGTGTTTTAATGGGTCCCATGATGCTGTGGTTTCCTCTACAGTGTTTTAATAGGTCCCATGATGCTGTGGTTTCCTCTAGTGTTTTAATGGGTCCCATGATGCTGTGGTTTCCTCTACAGTGTTTTAATGGGTCCCATGATGCTGTGGTTTCCTCTAGTGTTTTAATGGGTCCCATGATGCTGTGGTTTCCTCTAGTGTTTTAATGGGTCCCATGATGCTGTGGTTTCCTCTAGTGTTTTAATGGGTCCCATGATGCTGTGGTTTCCTCTACAGTGTTTTAATGGGTCCCATGATGCTGTGGTTTCCTCTAGTGTTTTAATGGGTCCCATGATGCTGTGGTTTCCTCTAGTGTTTTAATGGGTCCCATGATGCTGTGGTTTCCTCTACAGTGTTTTAATGGGTCCCATGATGCTGTGGTTTCCTCTAGTGTTTTAATGGGTCCCATGATGCTGTGGTTTCCTCTACAGTGTTTTAATGGGTCCCATGATGCTGTGGTTTCCTCTAGTGTTTTAATGGGTCCCATGATGCTGTGGTTTCCTCTAGTGTTTTAATGGGTCCCATGATGCTGTGGTTTCCTCTACAGTGTTTTAATGGGTCCCATGATGCTGTGGTTTCCTCTACAGTGTTTTAATAGGTCCCATGATGCTGTGGTTTCCTCTAGTGTTTTAATGGGTCCCATGATGCTGTGGTTTCCTCTAGTGTTTTAATGGGTCCCATGATGCTGTGGTTTCCTCTAGTGTTTTAATGGGTCCCATGATGCTGTGGTTTCCTCTAGTGTTTTAATGGGTCCCATGATGCTGTGGTTTCCTCTAGTGTTTTAATGGGTCCCATGATGCTGTGGTTTCCTCTACAGTGTTTTAATGGGTCCCATGATGCTGTGGTTTCCTCTAGTGTTTTAATGGGTCCCATGATGATGCTGTGGTTTCCTCTACAGTGTTTTAATGGGTCTCAGTGTTTTAACCCCCTAGAGTCGATTGATTCAACTGTGTCAATCTAATTAACATAAAAATCCCCATCACAATCAGTCTGTTTAATCTAGAGATACACTATATATACAGCAGTATGTGGACACCCCTTCATATTAGTGGTTTCGGCTGTTTCAGCCACACCCGTTGCTGACGGGTGTATAAAATTGAGCACACCGCCATGCAATCTCCATAGACAAACATTGGCAGTAGAATGGCCTTACTGAAGAGCTCAGTGACTTTCAACGTGGCACCGTCATAGGATGCCACCTTTCCAACAAGTCAGTTCGTCAAATGTATGCCCTGCTAGAGCTGCCTCGGTCAACTGTAAGTGCTGTTATTGTGAAGTGGAAACGTCTGGGAGCAACAACGGCTCAGCCGCAAAGTGGTAGGCCACACAAGCTCACAGAACGGGACCGCTGAGTGCTGAAGCGCGAAAAAATCATCGGTCCTCAGTTGCAACACTCACTACCGAGTTCCAAACTGCCTCTGGAAGCAACGTCAGCACAAGAACTGTTCGTCGGGAGCTTCATGAAATGGGTTTCCATGGCCGTGCAGCCACACACAGCCTAAGATCACCATGCGGAATGCCAAGCGTCGGCTGGAGTGGTGTAAAGCTCGCCGCCATTGGACTCTAGAGCAGTGTAAACGCGATTCTGTGCTTCCAATTTTGTGGCAACAGTTTGGGGAAGGCCCTTTCCTGTTTCAGCATGACAATGTCCCCGTGCACAAACCATACAGAAATGGTTTGTCGAGATCGGTGTGGAAGAACTTGACTGGCCTGCACAGAACCCTGACCTCAACCCCACCGAACACCTTTGGGATGAATTGGAACGCCGACTGCGAGCCAGGCCTAATCGCCCAACATCAGTGCCCAACCTCACTAATGCTCTTGTGCCTGAATGGAAGCAAGTCCCTGCAGCAATGTTCCAACATCTAGTGGAAAGCCTTCCCAGAAGAATGGAGGCTGTTATAGCAGCAAAGGGGGGACCAACTCCATATTAATGCCCATGATTTTGGAATGAGATGTTCGACGAGCAGGTGTCCACATACTTTTGGTCATGTAATGTATCTTTTTTTTGGTGGAAAGTGGCAAAGCTACAGCGCTGTTTGTCAGACAAGGAGACATCCCGAAAAACTTCTCACGAAAACGTCTGTAGCATCCGAAAGGTTTGGCCTACTAACTAATGTGACCCTACCATAGAAAGGGGAGACTCTCACGAACACGATGGTATTCTCGTCTGAAGGTAACCTGGTACCTGTTTAAATGTGTTTATGGAAGTAGTTTTGTGCACCCCAAAAGGGGTTAAAAATGTGTTATAAATGTGTTTTCTTATGTATAATTCCTGAGCTTTCTTATCTCCAAGTGATCCATGGTATGACCATCTTAAAACAATTCCATCTGTTAGCTTAGTAGAACCCCCCTAATGACTCACATGCTGGTCTGTGATCCATTAAACTAGAACAGCAGTTCCATTACTGCATGTAGTGTCCTTCTCCAAGCCACTACGACACACATTCATTGTGTCTCAACATTGAGTCACTACCGTTACTAAAACATTAGGAGAGAATGACCAGGAAAAGGGTTGTTCATTTGTATTTTAATATTTTTTTTAGATATGCATTTACACACATATTGTGAAGCAAATTAGCAAACAAATATACCTTAAATGCCATCCTAGCCTGGTCTCAGATCTGTTTGTGCGGTCTTTCCAACTGCTATGGTCATAGCCACGCCAAACAGATCTGGGGCCACGATAATGTCATCCTGCACAAATGAGAAAATCTACCTGGCACTAGTGTTCAAAGTATAGGAAGGTAAATGGAGAGGGCAGAGAATTAAACAACAGGAAATGGAGAGGGCAGAGAATTAAACAACAGGAAATGGAGAGGGCAGAGAATTAAACAACAGGAAATGGAGAGGGCAGAGAATTAAACAACAGGAAATGGAGAGGGCAGAGAATTAAACAACAGGAAATGGAGAGGGCATAGAATTAAACAACAGGAAATGGAGAGGGCAGAGAATTAAACAACAGGAAATGGAGAGGGCAGAGAATTAAACAACAGGAAATGGAGAGGGCAGAGAATTAAACAACAGGAAATGGAGAGGGCAGAGAATTAAACAACAGGAAATGGAGAGGGCAGAGAATTAAACAACAGGAAATGGAGAGGGCAGAGAATTAAACAACAGGAAATGGAGAGGGCAGAGAATTAAACAACAGGAATAAACCCAAACAAAGTGTGGGGGGGGGGAGGGGGGGCAGCAGCATGTGGCATTTAAATCAGTCCAGAGAGGGATCATCATTCAGCAACACAAACGGCTTCATAGACCGGTAGGAGACACGGAACAGACGGACTGCGGCCCAAATGTCACCCTGTTCTCTATATAGTGCAATAGCTGTGCACTGTGTTGGCGAACAGGGGGTCATTTGGGACGCAGCCAGGAATAGAGGGGAGGGAACCCAACGGATGGTATCCCCATACACTCTGAGCATTGCAGTAAGAAGTCTGGTTAACAGCAGGTGCGTAGGCAGACTCTGGCCGCAGTTATTTGCGTAGCATTTGTAAAGCGTATTGGACAAAAAAGCACTCTGTATATTCCTGGGTCTTTATTTGACATAATTTACCCCACCGTGTAAAAACGCTGCACCGTGTGGAGTCTGGGGATGGCGAACAGACATCGTCAAGGGTTACCAGGAACAAGCGTTATCAAGAGCCTGAGTGCTGTCTTTGGTAGGCAATTGAACAAGTCATGTAGTCTACCACAGTACTATGAAGCCCTACCAATCTAGTTTCTCTCCTGACATGGTCAGAGAGACCATCTGAAATCTGTTTTTAAGTCTAAAAGACATGGAGATATGCAGACAATTTGAAAAAGAAAAAGCTGTTTTTCTCTTTGTAAGGCACAATGAGTAATAACCAATGTATATAAACCCTGGCTTGCTGACGCTATGTATTGGCCAATGAGATGCTTTGAAGCCCCCGGTCGGCCATCTTGCCACTCCCCAGTAGCAGCAGTCTTCCAGAGGAATGAATGGAATTCTACAGTATTTCAATCAAATGTTTCAAGGACAACATGCATTGAAGTATGTTGTTGTTGTTGTTGTGTAACATTAATCCCAAAAAAAATATGATACTTTAAGGAAAGTGTTATATATATTTTTTTTTTTGTATCTTTAGCTCACATAACTTAAAAGTATGCATTAAGATGTCTGTAATAGAATAAATGTGGTAAAAACGGATGTAGACATTAAATGCATTTCTTTAGCTTCCAAAATATTTTCTACATTAGTGAGGGAGTGCCAAGATGGCGTCACGGTGGATTCAACACAGCGCCCCCTACCAGTCATCGAGTGTATATATAAACCATTGGTTAGAACCGATAGAAAAGTTATTCTGTGAGGTGAAAGCTTCTTCAGCCTGAAAAAGAAAAGCAACATTTGATTTTACTGAAGGTTGAAAAATATTTGTTAAACAATTTCAAGGAACTGACTGATGGGTTGTGGTTATGATAATTAACCCTCAGCGTGATTCGTCCATCTTTGCGATGTTTAAACCATGGCCTTCCAGAGACCCAGCTCTACTTCTACCTAGCAACAGTACTCTGCTCCAGTACTTTGTCCCTCTCAGCTGGCCGTATATAGAATAGTTTGTCCCTCTCAGCTAGCCGTATATAGAATAGTTTGTCCCTCTCAGCTAGCCGTAGATATATAGTCTACTACCAGGCTTTTAAATTCCTTCCAGCGGGCTAGTATCAAATTATAATAAATACACATCATCACTGAACAGAAGTGGCCTATTTATAAACTCATTTTAAAACTAAAAAGAATGGTAATGATACTATTGCCTGGTTCATATTCAAGTTCAACTTTGCGTTTGAGAGCTTGAAGGTTCCTGTGTGTTGCATCCTGATCTCCAGCTTGGCTGCCCGGAGGTCAGTGGCACACTCCTGCTGTGAGGTGTGTTGTAGGGAGGGACAGCAGCCAGTCAGAACACTGTAATAGGGTCACATGACAGGAAACACCAGCATTCACCTTCCTGTTATTAACCAGTCTACTGACTGAGCTGAGGCTTCACTGCGCTTTCAACATGTCTGCTTTATTTCATTTCCACGCTTCTGAGGGCAGAAATGTCCATTCAAAGCTTTGTCTTCTGGAAAAATATACTGTGAAACCAAAAATGGTGGTGGTAGATCAGATCTCAGTCTGAATACAGGAGTTCTGGAGCAGGCTGGGGGGAGGGGCTTGCAGGTTGTAATTGTTCTCCTTCAGAAGCTCTCCAATGGGAAGGTCTCTTCCGCTAGTAGAGCCCCACTCTGCCTTTGCAGGACACACCTGGTTGATGTTCTCCTCTGCTATCAGACACAGAGGGGAGACTGACACCTCCAGACAGGAGCAGGGGGAGGTGGGGGAGTGAGGATGGGAGAGGACACCTTGGGGTGAGGGCAACGTCTCCAGCCGGTCCCCCTCTACTTCAGGCAGAGGGCTGACTGTGGTGAAGCGGGTCTGGTAGTCAGAGGAGGATCCATGGCTGCAGCTGCAGGACATCTTCATGCTCTCCAGGTCAGAGCCACCGCTGAACTCTGACAAGTGGGAGGAGTGAGAGTCAGCTACGGAGGGGAGAGAGCCGCTGAGGGAGGAGTCAAACTCTGAGGAGTTGGTGCTGTGCTGCTCAAGGAGCCGAGCGTCCATATCCTCCCTCCTCTCCTGGGTCTTAGAGCCTCCTCCCTTCTTCAGCTTGGACTTGGTGGTGCCATCCTGGCCCTCTGAGGGGCATCCAGAGGGGCAGGACCAGCCACAGCGCCCAGCGTGTCTCCCATCATCCATCCTGCTGGTACCACTGTGGTACCGTAGTTTACCGGCAGACTTACCAGGCTCTACGTCCACCTGCACCTCCATACTGGTCCCATCTCTACACAGGACACACAACACCATGAAACAGAAAGCAAGAGTCAAGAGGAAGAGATGTTTACAGGGTCAGACACAACTAGTCCTTTGTGGGGATATCATTGAACAGAAATGTTAACGTTTCCAAAGACATTGCCCTGACCTGTAGTGGAGAATGGATCCAGCCATTGCTTTGGTGCTAGCGTTGTCACTGATGGTCCCCAAGCTGAAGGTGGCTGACTCTCCACTGAGACTACAAAACCGCTCCTTCTGAACATCAGCCTGCACCTCCAACCTGGAGCAGGGGAGGGGGAAGAGAGGAGGGAGGAGAGGCAGAGGATAGGAGAGAGAGGAGAGAAGAGAGATACGGAGAGGAAGCCTGGAGCGAGGCAGGGGTCCTTCTTCTCTTTCGTATCGTCCTGTCTGACGTAGGCATGAGAGGAGTGAGAGACGAGGCCTTGCTGTCTCGGCTCTGCATGCTCTGCTCTTGTCCTTCCCGAGCGGCTCTCAGGGGCGCTTCGCTGCTGTTCGCGTCTGCGTTCGACTGCTGACGCGTGACGGGGTCCGGTGGTGGCGGAGGAGGCGTTCTGTGCCTCGTCGCTACAGAGGTGCTTTCTGCTTGGTCTGGGTCTTTTGGGGGCCCCTTTTTGCCCGTGGGGTCCCCTTCTTTTTGGGGGACGGGCCCCGGGGGGAACCCCCAAACCCCCCCTTTTTCCCCCCCCGGGGGGGGGAAAAGGGGATGGGGGGGGTTTATAGGAAAAAAGGAAAAAAGGGAAAGGGGAAGGGCTTTGGGCAATGCCCTTTAAGGGAGGGGGGGTGGGGGGTTAAAAGATGGAGGATCACTTTTTTGGGGACCCTTGGCACCCCCCGGGGCTCCCCCTTTTCCTCTTCTCTTCTTTTCCCTCTCCCCCCCCGCTTAACCTCTTCCTTCGGGGGGGCCGTTTGGGGCTCCTCTGGGCGGGTGTTGGCTCCTCCTTTCCTCCTCCTCTTCCGGGTCTTCCCCCCCTTTTCCTTTTCACTTGCTTGTTGCTCTCTTCTTCTCCGCCCCGCCAATTTTTCCCTCTCCATCCTTTTGTACCTGTTACGAGTTAGAATTTCCACCTACGTTTCCCTTTTTTTACCTTTCCACCCCTTCTCCCCCACCCCCGGGTTTGGGTCTGTTCAGTTTCTTTTTGTTTTTTTTTCCTTTCCCTACTTTTTTTTTGGGAATTTTTGGAGATTTCTTTGTTTGCTGGGTTTTGCTTTCCCTTTTTTTTTTTCACTCTTCCCCGCCCGCTCCTCCCCCTAAATAGACGTATTTGCGAGGGAACCGATAGCCATAGCCAACAAACCAGAAGGACTAACACAAAACACCACCTGACAGTAAGGTTGTCATCCCAACACTGACCTGTTGAGGTAGTGACCTAACCCTGCCCTGTTGAGGTAGTGACCCTAACACTGACCTGTTAGAGTAAACCCAAACATAAACCTGTTGAGGTAGTTGACCCAAACACTGAACTAGTTGGGGAGTTGGACCCTAACAGACCTTTGAGGAGTTACCCTAACATGACCTGTTGAGGAGTTGACCCTAAAACATGGACCTGTGAGGAGTTGAACCCACACTAAACTGTTGAGGTAGGTTGGACCCTACACTGACTGTTGAGGTAGGACCCAACATGACTGTGAGGTATTGACCTTACACTGACCTTTTGGGTAGTTGCCCTAACACTGACCTTGGAGGTATTGACCCTACACGCCCCGTTGAGTAGTTGCCCCATCACTGACCTGTTAAGGTAGTGACCCAAACACTGACCTGTTGGGGTAGTTGCCCCTAACCCTGACTGTTGGGGTAGTTGACCCTAACACTGACCTGTTGAGGTAGTTGACCCAACACTGCCCTTTTGGGTATTTGGGACCCTAACCCTGACCTGTTGGGGTAGTTGACCCAACACTGACCTGTTGAGGTAGTTGACCCTAACATGACCTGTTGAGGTAGTTGACCCTAACCCTGCCCTGTTGAGGTAGTTGACCCAAAACACTGACCGTTGAGGTAGTTGACCCTAACACTGACCTTTTGGGTGTAGTTGACCCTAACACGACCTGTTGAGGTAGTTGACCCTAACACTGACCTGTTGAGGTATTTGACCCTAACACTGACCTGTTCCATTAGTTGACCCTAACACTGCCCTGTTGAGGTAGTTGACCCTAACACTGACCTGTTGAGGTAGTTGACCCTATCACTGACCTTTTGAGGTAGTTGCCCCCCAAACCTGACCTGTTGAGGTAGTTGACCCCAACACTGACCTGTTGAGGGTTGGACCCTAACACTGACCTGTTGAGGTAGTTGACCCTAACACTGAACCTGTTGAGGTAGTTGACCCTAACCTGACCTTTTTCTTTAGTTGACCCTACACTGACCTGTTGAGGTAGTTGCCCTAACACTGACCTTTTGAGGTAGTTGACCCTAACACTGACCTGTTGAGGTAGTTGACCCTAACACTGACCTGTTGAGGTAGTTGACCCTAACACTGACCTGTTCATTTTGACCCTAACACTGCCTGTTGAGGTATTGACCCTAAACACGACCTGTTGAGGTAGTTGACCCTAACACTGACCTGTTGAGGTAGTTGACCCTATCACTGACCTGTTTGAGGTAGTTGCCCCTATCACGGACCTGTTGAGGTAGTGACCCTATCACTGACCTGTTGAGGTAGTTGACCCTAACACGACCTGTTGAGGTATTTGACCCAAACCCACTGACCTGTTGAGGTATTTGACCCTAACACTGACCTGTTGAGGTAGTTGACCCTAACACTGACCTGTTGAGGTAGTTGACCCAAACACTGACCTGTTGAGGTAGTTGACCCTAACACTGACCTGTTGAGGTAGTTGACCCAACCACTGACTGTTGAGGTAGTTGACCCTAACACTGACTGTTGAGGTAGTTGACCCCTAACACTGCCCTGTTGAGGTGTTGACCCTAACACTGCCCTGTTTGAGGTAGTTGACCCTAACACTGACTGTTGAGGTAGTTGACCCCAACATGACCTGTTGAGGTAGTTGACCCTAACACTGCCCTTTTGAGGTAGTTGACCCTAACCTGACCTGTTGAGGTAGTTGACCCTAACACTGACCTGTTGAGGTGTTGCCCCTAACACAACCTGTTGAGTAGTTGACCCAAATCACTGACCTTCATTAGTTGACCCTATCTCTGACCTGTTCATTAGTTGCCCCCTAACCTGACCTTTTTCATAGTTGACCCTATCACTGACCTGTTCATTAGTTGACCCAACTGACCTTTTGAGGTAGTTGACCCTAACACTGACCTGTTGAGGTAGTTGACCCTAACACTGACCTGTTGAGGTAGTTGGGCCCTAACACTGACCTGTTCATTAGTTGACCCTAACATGACCTGTTCATTAGTGACCCCAACACTGACCTGTTGAGGTAGTTGACCCTAACACTGACCTGTTGAGGTAGTTGACCCTAACACTGACCTGTTGAGGTAGTTGACCCTAACACTGACCTGTTGAGGTAGTTGACCCTATCACTGACCTGTTGAGGTAGTTGACCCTAACACTGACCTGTTGAGGTAGTTGACCCTAACACTGACCTGTTGAGGTAGTTGACCCTAACACTGACCTGTTGAGGTAGTTGACCCTAACACTGACCTGTTGAGGTAGTTGACCCTAACACTGACCTGTTCATTAGTTGACCCTATCACTGACCTGTTCATTAGTTGACCCTATCTCTGACCTGTTCATTAGTTGACCCTATCACTGACCTGTTCATTAGTTGACCCTATCTCTGACCTGTTCATTAGTTGACCCTAACACTGACCTGTTCATTAGTTGACCCCAACACTGACCTGTTCATTAGTTGACCCTAACACTGACCTGTTGAGGTAGTTGACCCTATCACTGACCTGTTCATTAGTTGACCCTAACACTGACCTGTTGAGGTAGTTGACCCTAACACTGACCTGTTGAGGTAGTTGACCCTAACACTGACCTGTTGAGGTAGTTGACCCTAACACTGACCTGTTCATTAGTTGACCCTAACACTGACCTGTTGAGGTAGTTGACCCTAACACTGACCTGTTCATTAGTTGACCCTAACACTGACCTATTGAGGTAGTTGACCCTATCACTGACCTGTTCATTAGTTGACCCTATCTCTGACCTGTTCATTAGTTGACCCTATCTCTGACCTGTAAATTATTTGACCCTAACACTGACCTGTTCATTAGTTGACCCTAACACTGACCTGTTGAGGTAGTTGACCCTATCTCTGACCTGTTCATTAGTTGACCCTAACACTGACCTGTTGAGGTAGTTGACCCTAACACTGACCTGTTGAGGTAGTTGACCCTAACACTGACCTGTTGAGGTAGTTGACCCTAACACTGACCTGTTGAGGTAGTTGACCCTAACACTGACCTGTTGAGGTAGTTGACCCTAACACTGACCTGTTGAGGTAGTTGACCCTATCACTGACCTGTTGAGGTAGTTGACCCTAACACTGACCTGTTGAGGTAGTTGACCCCTAACACTGACCTGTTTGAGGGTAGTTGACCCTAACACTGACCTGTTTTGAGGTAGTTGACCCTAAACACTGGACCTGTTGAGGGTAGTTGACCCTAACACTGACCTGTTGAGGTAGTTGACCCTAACACTGACCTGTTGAGGTAGTTGACCCTAACATGACCTGTTGAGGTAGTTGACCCTAACACGGACCTGGTTGAGGTAGTTGGACCCTATCACTGACCTGTTTGAGGTAGTTTGACCCTAACACTGACCTGTTCATTAGTTGACCCTATCACTGACCTGTTCATTAGTTGACCCTATCACTGACCTGTTCATTAGTTGACCCTAACACTGACCTGTTCATTAGTTGACCCTATCACTGACCTGTTCATTAGTTGACCCTAACACTGACCTGTTGAGGTAGTTGACCCTAACACTGACCTGTTCATTAGTTGACCCTAACACTGACCTGTTCATTAGTTGACCCTAACACTGGACCTGTTGAGGTAGTTTGACCCTACACTGACCTGTTCATTAGTTTGACCCTATCTCTGACCTGTTCATTAGTTGACCCTAACACTGACCTGTTCATTAGTTGACCCTATCACTGACCTGTTCATTAGTTGACCCTAACACTGACCTGTTGAGGTAGTTGACCCTAACACTGACCTGTTGAGGTAGTTGACCCTAACACTGACCTGTTCATTAGTTGACCCTAACACTGACCTGTTGGAGGTAGTTGACCCTAACACTGACCTGTTCATTAGTTGACCCTAACACTGACCTGTTGAGGTAGTTGACCCTATCACTGACCTGTTCATTAGTTGACCCTATCTCTGACCTGTTCATTAGTTGACCCTAACACTGACCTGTAAATTATTTGACCCCCTAACAACTGACCTGTTCATTAGTTTTGACCCTAACACTGACCTGTTGAAGGTAGTTGACCCTATCTCTGACCTGTTCATTAGTTGACCCTAACACTGACCTGTTGAGGTAGTTGACCCTAACACTGACCTGTTGAGGTAGTTGACCCTAACACTGACCTGTGAGGTAGTTGACCCTAACACTGACCTGTTGAGGTAGTTGACCCTAACACTGACCTGTTCATTAGTTGACCCTAACACTGACCTGTTGAGGTAGTTGACCCTAACACTGACCTGTTGAGGTAGTTGACCCTAACACTGACCTGTTGAGGTAGTTGACCCTAACACTGACCTGTTGAGGTAGTTGACCCTAACACTGACCTGTTGAGGTAGTTGACCCTAACACTGACCTGTTGAGGTAGTTGACCCTATCACTGACCTGTTGAGGTAGTTGACCCTATCACTGACCTGTTGAGGTAGTTGACCCTATCACTGACCTGTTGAGGTAGTTGATCTGGTCTTGGAATTCCCTCCAAGCCAACCTAAAACTCCAGGACCTGGTGTCACTAGAGGAGTTCAAAACACAAATAGATGAACAGGTTGTTGAGATGTGCAGTAGTTTCTAGTAGTCACCTGATGCTGGTAAGAAAGCATCTTGTGTCTTTCTGATCCTGTCATGGCCCCGTGATTCACGCCCTAATAACGCCCTGGGGCGTCAGCCCCGTGATCCAAGCCCTAATAACGCCCTGGGGCGTCAGCCCCGTGATCCAAGCCCTAATAACGCCCTGGGGCGTCAGCCCTGTGATCCAAGCCCTAATAACGCCCTGGGGCGTCAGCCCTGTGATTCACGCCCTAATAACGCCCTGGGGCGTCAGCCCCGTGATCCAAGCCCTAATAACGCCCTGGGGCGTCAGCCCTGTGATTCACGCCCTAATAACGCCCTGGGGCGTCAGCCCCGTGATCCAAGCCCTAATAACGCCCTGGGGCGTCAGCCCTGTGATCCAAGCCCTAATAACGCCCTGGGGCGTCAGCCCCGTGATCCAAGCCCTAATAACGCCCTGGGGCGTCAGCCCTGTGATCCAAGCCCTAATAACGCCCTGGGGCGTCAGCCCCGTGATTCACGCCCTAATAACGCCCTGGGGCGTCAGCCCTGTGATCCAAGCCCTAATAACGCCCTGGGGCGTCAGCCCCTGTGATCCACGCCCTAATAACGCCCTGGGGCGTCAGCCCCGTGATCCAAGCCCTAATAACGCCCTGGGGCGTCAGCCCCGTGATCCAAGCCCTAATAACGCCCTGGGGCGTCAGCCCCGTGATCCAAGCCCTAATAACGCCCTGGGGCGTCAGCCCCGTGATTCACGCCCTAATAACGCCCTGGGGCGTCAGCCCCGTGATCCACGCCCTAATAACGCCCTGGGGCGTCAGCCCCGTGATCCAAGCCCTAATAACGCCCTGGGGCGTCAGCCCTGTGATCCACGCCCTAATAACGCCCTGGGGCGTCAGCCCCGTGATCCACGCCCTAATAACGCCCTGGGGCGTCAGCCCCGTGATCCAAGCCCTAATAACGCCCTGGGGCGTCACGCCCTGTGATCACGCCCTAATAACGCCCTGGGGCGTCAGCCCCGTGATCCAAGCCCTAATAACGCCCTGGGCGTCAGCCCTGTGATCCACGCCCTATAACGCATGGGGCTCAGCCTGTGATCCACGCCCTAATAACGCCCTGGGGCGTCAGCCCCTGTGATCCACGCCCTAATAACGCCCTGGGGGCGTCAGCCCTGTGATCACAGCCCTAATAACGCCCTGGGGCGTCAGCCCTGTTGATCCACGCCCCTAATAACGCCCTGGGGGCGTCAGCCCTGTGATTCCACGCCCTAATAACGCCCAGGGGCGTCAGCCCTGTGATCCACGCCCTAAGAACGCCCTGGGGCGTCAGCCCTGTGATCCACGCCCCTAATAACGCCCTGGGGCGTCAGCCCTGTGATCCACGCCCTAATAACGCCCTGGGGCGTCAGCCCTGTGATCCAAGCCCTAATAACGACCCTGGGGCGTCAGCCCTGTGATCCACGCCCTATAAACGCCCTGGGGCGTCAGCCTGTGATCCACGCCCTAATAACGCCCTGGGGCGTCAGCCCTGTGATCCAAGCCCTAATAACGCCCTGGGGCGTCAGCCCTGTTGATCCACGCCCTAATAACGCACGGGGCGTCAGCCCTGTGATCCACGCCCTAATAACGCCCTGGGGCGTCAGCCCCGTGATCCCAAGACCCTAATAACGCCCTGGGGGCATCAGCCCTGTGCATTAAGCCCTAATAACGCCCTGGGCGTCAGCCCTGTGATCCACGCCCTAATAACCCCATGGGGCGTCAGCCCTGTGATCCACGCCCTAATAACGCCCTGGGGCGTCAGCCCTGTGATCCAAGCCCTAAATACGCCTGGGGCGTCAGCCCTGTGATCCAACGCCCTAATAACGCCCTGGGGCGTCAGCCCTGTGATCCACGCCCTAATAAACGCCCTGGGGCGTCAGCCCTGTGATCCACGCCCCTAATAACGCCCTGGGCGTCAGCCCTGTGATCCACGCCCTAATAACGCCCTGGGGCGTCAGCCCTGTGATCCACGCCCTAATAACGCCCTGGGGCGTCAGCCCTGTGATCCACGCCCTAATAACGCCCTGGGGCGTCAGCCCTGTGATCCACGCCCTAATAACGCCCTGGGGCGTCAGCCCTGTGATCCAAGCCCTAATAACGCCCTGGGGCGTCAGCCCTGTGATCCAAGCCCTAATAACGCCCTGGGGCGTCAGCCCTGTGATCCACGCCCTAATAACGCCCTGGGGCGTCAGCCCTGTGATCCAAGCCCTAATAAACGCCCTGGGGCGTCCAGCCCTGTGATCCAAGCCCTAATAACGCCCTGGGGCGTCAGCCCTGTGATCCAAGCCCTAATAACGCCCTGGGGCGTCAGCCCTGTGATCCAAGCCCTAATAACGCCCTGGGAGTCAGCCCTGTGATCCACGCCCTAATAACGCCCTGGGGCGTCAGCCCTGTGATCCACGCCCTAATAACGCCCTGGGGCGTCAGCCCCGTGATCCAAGCCCTAATAACGCCCTGGGGCGTCAGCCCTGTGATCCAAGCCCTAATAACGCCCTGGGGCGTCAGCCCTGTGATCCACGCCCTAATAACGCCCTGGGGCGTCAGCCCTGTGATCCACGCCCTAATAACGCCCTGGGGCGTCAGCCCTGTGATCCAAGCCCTAATAACGCCCTGGGGCGTCAGCCCTGTGATCCAAGCCCTAATAACGCCCTGGGGCGTCAGCCCTGTGATCCACGCCCTAATAACGCCCTGGGGCGTCAGCCCTGTGATCCACGCCCTAATAACGCCCTGGGGCGTCAGCCCTGTGATCCACGCCCTAATAACGCCCTGGGGCGTCAGCCCTGTGATCCACGCCCTAATAACGCCCTGGGGCGTCACCCTGTGATCCACGCCCTAATAACGCCCTGGGGGTCAGCCCTGTGAATCCAGCCCTAATAACGCCCTGGGGCGTCAGCCTGTGATCCAAGCCCTAATAACGCCGGGCTCACCCTGTGATCAAGCCTAATAACGCCTGGGGCGTCAGCTGTGATCCACGCCCTAATAACGCACCTGGGGCGTCAGCCCTGTGATCCAAGCCCTAATAACGCCCTGGGGCGTCAGCCCTGTGATCCAAGCCCCTAATAACGCCCTGGGGCGTCAGCCCTGGATCCAAGCCCTAATAACGCCCTGGGCGTCACCCTGTGATCCAAGCCCTAATAACGCCCTGGGGCGTCAGCCCTGTGATCCAAGCCCTAATAACGCCCTGGGGCGTCAGCCCTGTGATCCACGCCCTAATAACGCCCTGGGGCGTCAGCCCTGTGATCCAACGCCCTAATAACGCCCTGGGGCCCTGGATCCAAGCATAACGCCCTGGGGCGTCAGCCCTGTGATCCACGCCCTAATAACGCCCTGGGGCGTCAGCCCTGTGATCCACGCCCTAATAACGCCCTGGGGCGTCAGGTAGCCTAGTGGTTAGAGCGTTCGCCCAGTAACCCAAAGGTCGCTGGTTCAAATACCCGAGCCCACAAGGTGAAAAATCTGTCAATGTGCCCTTGAGCAAGGCATGTATCCCTAATTTGCTCCAGGGGTGCTGTACTGCTATGACTGACCATATAAAACAACACATTACACTGCACCTATCATACGACTGACCCTGTAAACCAACACCTATCATACTACTATGACTGACCCTGTAAACCAACACCTATCATACTACTATGACTGACCCTGTAAACCAACACCTATCATACTACTGCCCCTGTATAACAACACCTATCATACTACTATGACTGACCCTGTACAAATCCACCTATCCAGTGGATGTGACAAAACATTTTTTGGGGGCTTTTTAAAACGTTTTTCTGGATACGGGTGGTTACATGCGTTACGGGCAGGCGGCCGGTTACGGGCAGGCGGCCGGTTACGGGCAGGCGGCCGGTTACGGGCAGGCGGCCGGTTACGGGCAGGCGGCCGGTTACGGGCAGGCGGCCGGTTACGGGCAGGCGGCCGGTTACGGGCAGGCGGCGGGTTAAGGGAAAGGCGGCGGTTACGGGCAGGCGGCCGGTTACGGCAGGCGGCCGGTTACGGGAGGCGGCCGGTTAGGGAGGCGGTCGGTTACGGGCAGGCGGCCGGTTACGGGCAGGCGGCGGTTACGGGCAGGCGGCCGGTTAAGGGGCAAGGCGCCGGTTACGGGCAGGGCGGAGGGGGTTAACGGGCAGGCGGAGGTACGGGCAGGAGGCGGTTACGGGCAGGCGGCGGACGGTTAGGGCAGGCGGCCGGTTAGGGCAGGGGGCCGGTAGGGCAGGCGGCCGGTTTAAACGGGAAAGGAGGCCGGTTACGGGCAGGCGGCCGGTTACGGGCAGGCGGCCGGTTACGGGCAGGCGGCCGGTTACGGGCAGGCGGCGGGTTACGGGCAGGCGGCTGGTTACGGGCAGGCGGCCGGTTACGGGCAGGCGGCCGGTTACGGGCAGGCGGCCGGTTAGGGGGCAGGCGGCTGGTTACGGGCAGGCGGCCGGTTACGGGCAGGCGGCCGGTTACGGGCAGGCGGCCTGGTTACGGGCAGGCGGCTGGTTACGGGCAGGCGGCTGGTTACGGGCAGGCGGCTGGTTACGGGCAGGCTGTTTGTTGTATTGACGTCTGTCTGGGTGATGTCATGTGACCGTTTGTCTGAAACTGATGTGTTGATGCTGCTGTCTTGGTTCAGGTCTCTTTATCTTAACGACACTAACCAGATTTAATAAAGGTTCAATCAAATCAAAAGTACCGACCTGTTTAGGTAGTTGACCATGGCGCTGCCAGACAGAGAGCCGGTGATGCTGGCCCCAGCCAGCGCCATGGTGGAGGCGTTCTCACTCAGGTTGTCCCTCGTGGCGCCCATCCGGTCCACGTGGCTCCCGCTGGCACTCAGACTGCCAGTCATACCCCCCACGCTGCCCTCTCCGATGCTGGGGTTGTTCCTCGTGTCCGCCACAGAGGTCGTGTCTGAGGAGACAGGGGAGAGAGGAGGAGTTCATCAGAGACGCTCTTAAAAAAAAAAAAAAAAAGAGACAAGACTCCCCCATTTCTACCCCAGAGCAGTGGTTTCCAACTACAGTCCTCCACTACCCCTAACAGCCAAACTGCAGTCCTGGAGTTGGGCTGTTGGGGGGTACTGGAGGACTGGAGTTGGGCTGTTGGGGTACTGGAGGACTGGAGTTGGGCTGTTGGGGGGTACTGGAGGACTGGAGTTGGGCTGTTGGGGGTACTGGAGGACTGGAGTTGGGCTGTTGGGGGTACTGGAGGGCTGTTGGGGGTACTGGAGGACTGGAGTTGGGCTGTTGGGGTTACTGGAGGACTGGAGTTGGGCTGTTGGGGGGTACTGGAGGACTGGAGTTGGGCTGTTGGGGTACTGGAGTTGGGCTGTTGGGGGGTACTGGAGGACTGGAGTTGGGCTGTTGGGGGGTACTGGAGGGCTGTTGGGGGTACTGGAGGACTGGAGTTGGGCTGTTGGGGGGTACTGGAGGACTGGAGTTGGGCTGTTGGGGGGGGTACTGGAGGACTGGAGTTGGGCGGTACTGGAGTAGGGCTGTTGGGGGTACTGGAGGACTGGAGTAGGGCTGTTGGGGGGGTACTGGAGGACTGGAGTTGGGGCTGTTGGGGGGTACTGGAGGACTTGGAGTTTGGGCTGTTGGGGGGGGTACTGGTGGGTGTGGGGGGGTATGGAGGACTGGAGTTGGGCTGTTGGGGGGTACTGGGAGGACTGGAGTTGGGCTGTTGGGGGGGTACTGGAGGACTGGAGTTGGGCTGTTGGGGGTACTGGAGGACATGGAGTTGGGGCTGTTGGGGGTACTGGAGGGACTGGTTGGGGGTACTGGAGGACTGGAGTTGGGCTGTTGGGGGTACTGGAGGACGGTGGGGGGTACTGGAGGACTGGAGTGGGCTGTTGGGGGACTGGAGGACTGGAGTTAGGGGCTGTTGGGGGGTACTGGAGGACTGGAGTGGGCTGTTGGGGTGGGACTGGAGGCTGGGCTGTTGGGACTTGTGGGTTGGGGGGTACTGGAGGACTGGAGTAGGGCTGTTGGGGTACTGGAAAGGACTGGAGTTGGGCTGTTGGGGTACGGAGGACTGGAGTGGGCTGTTGGGTATGGGGAGAGTACGTGGGAGGAGACTGGAGTGGGCTGTTGGGGTACTGGAGGACTGGAGTTGGGCTGTTGGGGTACTGGAGGACTGGAGAGGCTGTTGGGGGTAATGGAGGACTGGAGTTGGGCTGTTGGGGTACTGGAGGACTGGAGTTGGGCTGTGGGGGTACTGGAGGACTGGAGTAGGGCTGTTGGGGTACTGGAGGACTGGAGTGGGCTGTTGGAGGTACGGAGGATGGAGTGGGCTGTTGGGGCTGAGACTGGAGGAGCGGGGTAGGGGGTGGGGGGTACTGGAGGACTGGAGTGGGCTGTTGGGGTACTGGAGGATGTTGGGGGGGTGGGAGGATGGAGTGGGCTGTTGGGGTACTGGAGGACTGTTGGGGGGTATGGGTACTGGAGTTGGGCTGTTGGGGTATGGAGGACTGTTGGGGGGGTACTGGAGGACTGGAGTTGGGCTGTTGGGGTACTGGAGGACTGTTGGGGGGGTACTGGAGGACTGGAGTTGGGCTGTTGGGGTACTGGAGGACTGTTGGGGGGGTACTGGAGGACTGGAGTTGGGCTGTTGGGGTACTGGAGGACTGTTGGGGGGGTACTGGAGGACTGGAGTTGGGCTGTTGGGGTACTGGAGGACTGTTGGGGGGGTACTGGAGGACTGGAGGAGGGAACCACTGCTCTACACTATTGAAAAACAGGAGGATGGAGACTTTATTGTCAAGGCTTCGGCAGCAAGGCCTTTCTCTTGTCGGTTCACTGCATTCTATGGCCTTTGCAGATCTTCTAGAAAAGACGTCAAACCCTTTAGACAACAGACAACTGGCAGAACATTCTCCTCCTTTAGAGAGGCAGAGCTCATCAGAGTCCAGTCACAATTAGTCAGCTCCCACAAATGATTCAGACTAAACACATGAGGTTCCTCAGTGTGTGTGTGTGTGTGTGTGTGTGTGTGTGTGTGTGTGTGTGTGTGTGTGTGTGTGTGTGTGTGACGTACCGGTAGCTTGCGCCCCGCTCCTTACGTTCATCTCGTTCTCGTCGTCAAACTCGATGCGGACTCCTTTCCCGTTACCGGCGGAGACACCACAGCCCCCGCTGCGACACAGAGAGATGGGCACCACGCCGTACACGTACGCCAGCATGATGGGCACACCGATGCCTGGACACACACACACACAACACACACACACACACACACACACACACACACACACACACACACACACAGAGAGAGAGAGAACGTGAACCACCTCACACCCTCAGGAGGGACAGTAGACAACAACCAGAGGCCACTGTGTCTTCTAACAGCACCGTCAGTCACTACTTCCTCATCTTAACAACCAGAGGCCACTGTCTCCTAACAGCACCGTCAGTCACTACTTCCTCATCTTAACAACCAGAGGCCACTGTCTCCTAACAGCACCGTCAGTCACTACTTCCTCATCTTAACAACCAGAGGCCACTGTGTCTCCTAACAGCACCGTCAGTCACTACTTCCTCATCTTAACAACCAGAGGCCACTGTCTCCTAACAGCACCGTCAGTCACTACTTCCTCATCTTAACAACCAGAGGCCACTGTCTCCTAACAGCACCGTCAGTCACTACTTCCTCATCTTAACAACCAGAGGCCACTGTCTCCTAACAGCACCGTCAGTCACTACTTCCTCATCTTAACAACCAGAGGCCACTGTCTCCTAACAGCACCGTCAGTCACTACTTCCTCATCTTAACAACCAGAGGCCACTGTGTCTCCTAACAGCACCGTCAGTCACTACTTCCTCATCTTAACAACCAGAGGCCACTGTCTCCTAACAGCACCGTCAGTCACTACTTCCTAATCTTAACAACCAGAGGCCACTGTCTCCTAACAGCACCGTCAGTCACTACTTCCTCATCTTAACAACCAGAGGCCACTGTCTCCTAACAGCACCGTCAGTCACTACTTCCTCATCTTAACAACCAGAGGCCACTGTGTCTCCTAACAGCACCGTCAGTCACTACTTCCTCATCTTAACAACCAGAGGCCACTGTCTCCTAACAGCACCGTCAGTCACTACTTCCTCATCTTAACACCAGAGGCCACTGTGTCTCCTAACAGCACCGTCAGTCACTACTTCCTCATCTTAACAACCAGAGGCCACTGGTCTCCTAACAGCACCGTCAGTCACTACTTCCTCATCTTAACAACCAGAGGCCACTGTCTCCTAACAGCACCGTCAGTCACTACTTCCTCATCTTAACAACCAGAGGCCACTGTGTCTCCTAACAGCACCGTCAGTCACTACTTCCTCATCTTAACAACCAGAGGCCACTGTGTCTCCTAACAGCACCGTCAGTCACTACTTCCTCATCTTAACAACCAGAGGCCACTGTGTCTCCTAACAGCACCGTCAGTCACTACTTCCTCATCTTAACAACCAGAGGCCACTGTGTCTCCTAACAGCACCGTCAGTCACTACTTCCTCATCTTAACAACCAGAGAACACTGTGTCTCCTAACAGCACCGTCAGTCACTACTTCCTCATCTTAACAACCAGAGGCCACTGTCTCCTAACAGCACCGTCAGTCACTACTTCCTCATCTTAACAACCAGAGGCCACTGTGTCTCCTAACAGCACCGTCAGTCACTACTTCCTCATCTTAACAACCAGAGGCCACTGTCTCCTAACAGCACCGTCAGTCACTACTTCCTCATCTTAACAACCAGAGGCCACTGTCTCCTAACAGCACCGTCAGTCACTACTTCCTCATCTTAACAACCAGAGGCCACTGTCTCCTAACAGCACCGTCAGTCACTACTTCCTAATCTTAACAACCAGAGGCCACTGTCTCCTAACAGCACCGTCAGTCACTACTTCCTCATCTTAACAACCAGAGGCCACTGTCTCCTAACAGCACCGTCAGTCACTACTTCCTCATCTTAACAACCAGAGGCCACTGTGTCTCCTAACAGCACCGTCAGTCACTACTTCCTCATCTTAACAACCAGAGGCCACTGTCTCCTAACAGCACCGTCAGTCACTACTTCCTCATCTTAACAACCAGAGGCCACTGTGTCTCCTAACAGCACCGTCAGTCACTACTTCCTCATCTTAACAACCAGAGGCCACTGTGTCTCCTAACAGCACCGTCAGTCACTACTTCCTCATCTTAACAACCAGAGGCCACTGTGTCTCCTAACAGCACCGTCAGTCACTACTTCCTCATCTTAACAACCAGAGGCCACTGTCTCCTAACAGCACCGTCAGTCACTACTTCCTCATCTTAACAACCAGAGACCACTGTCTCCTAACAGCACCGTCAGTCACTACTTCCTCATCTTAACAACCAGAGGCCACTGTCTCCTAACAGCACCGTCAGTCACTACTTCCTCATCTTAACAACCAGAGGCCACTGTCTCCTAACAGCACCGTCAGTCACTACTTCCTCATCTTAACAACCAGAGGCCACTGTCTCCTAACAGCACCGTCAGTCACTACTTCCTCATCTTAACAACCAGAGGCCACTGTGTCTCCTAACAGCACCGTCAGTCACTACTTCCTAATTTTAGTGTATTAGAGAAGAAACATAGAACTCAGTTTGAAAGGAAACTAATGATTTAACATTAGGTGAACTTCAATGAAAAATGCAGCAATGGCAAACAAAAACAAATCAATAAGCTTTATGAGTCTCTCAGACAATCATCGGCCAACCTTGCCAGACAGGAAGCTACAGTTGTTCAGTGTTACAGGTTGTCAAGGAAAACAGAAGTGTTGTTCCCATCCGGGGAAGCCACAAAGCTTGTGGTCAGTAGTATTCTTGGTGTAAAGCTACACAGTAAAGTGTACTGACCGACAGAGACGGCTGCCACCACGGGGGACATGAAGACAGACAGAGTGACTCCTCCTGCTATCACCAGGTTCCTCCTGTGAGGAGAGATGTCCTTCCCTTCATAGCGGTTATGGATCTGAGAGACAAACAGACGGGTTAGAGGTCAGGGGTTATGGATCAGACAGACAGGGGTTAGAGGTCAGGGGTTATGGATCAGACAGACAGACAGGGGTTAGAGGTCAGGGGTTATGGATCTGAGAGACAGGCAGGGGTTAGAGGTCAGGGGTTATGGATCTGAGAGACAGACAGGGGTTAGAGGTCAGGGGTTATGGATCAGACAGACAGACAGGGGTTAGAAGTCAGGGTTTATGGATCTGACGGACAGACAGGGGTTAGAGGTCAGGGGTTATGGATCAGAGAGACAGACAGGGGTTAGAGGTCAGGGGTTATGGATCTGACAGACAGGGGTTAGAGGTCAGGGGTTATGGATCAGACAGACAGACAGGGGTTAGAGGTCAGGGGTTATGGATCAGACAGACAGACAGGGGTTAGAGGTCAGGGGTTATGGATCTGAGAGACGGACTGGGTTAGAGGTCAGGGGTTATGGATCAGACAGACAGACAGGGGTTAGAGGTCAGGGGTTATGGATCTGACAGACAGGGGTTAGAGGTCAGGGGTTATGGATCAGACAGACAGGGGTTAGAGGTCAGGGGTTATGGATCTGAGAGACAGACAGGGGTTAGAGGTCAGGGGTTATGGATCTGAGAGACAGACAGACAGGGGTTAGAGGTCAGGGGTTATGGATCTGAGAGACAGACAGACGGGTTAGAGGTCAGGGGTTATGGATCTGACAGACAGGCAGGGGTTAGAGGTCAGGGGTTATGGATCTGAGAGACAGACAGGGGTTAGAGGTCAGGGGTTATGGATCTGAGAGACAGACAGGGGTTAGAGGTCAGGGGTTATGGATCTGAGAGACAGACAGACGGGTTAGAGGTCAGGGGTTATGGATCTGACAGACAGGCAGGGGTTAGAGGTCAGGGGTTATGGATCTGACAGACAGGGGTTAGAGGTCAGGGGTTATGGATCTGACAGACAGACAGACGGGGGTTAGAGGTCAGGGGTTATGGATCTGACAGACAGGGGTTAGAGGTCAGGGGTTATGGATCAGAGAGACAGACAGGGGTTAGAGGTCAGGGGTTATGGATCTGACAGACAGACAGGGGTTAGAGGTCAGGGGTTATGGATCTGACAGACAGGCAGGGGTTAGAGGTCAGGGGTTATGGATCTGACAGACAGACAGGGGTTAGAGGTCAGGGGTTATGGATCAGACAGACAGGGGTTAGAGGTCAGGGGTTATGGATCAGACAGACAGACAGGGGTTAGAGGTCAGGGGTTATGGATCAGACAGACAGGGGTTAGAGGTCAGGGGTTATGGATCTGAGAGACAGACAGGGGTTAGAGGTCAGGGGTTATGGATCTGAGAGACAGATGGGTTAGAGGTCAGGGGTTATGGATCTGAGAGACAGATGGGTTAGAGGTCAGGGGTTATGGATCTGAGAGACGGACTGGGTTAGAGGTCAGGGGTTATGGATCTGAGAGACAGACAGGGTTAGAGGTCAGGGGTTATGGATCTGACAGACAGACAGACGGGTTAGAGGTCAGGGGTTATGGATCTGAGAGACGGACTGGGTTAGAGGTCAGGGGTTATGGATCAGACAGACAGACAGGGGTTAGAGGTCAGGGGTTATGGATCTGACAGACAGACAGGGGTTAGAGGTCAGGGGTTATGGATCAGACAGACAGACAGACAGGGGTTAGAGGTCAGGGGTTATGGATCTGACAGACAGACAGGGGTTAGAGGTCAGGGGTTATGGATCAGACAGACAGACAGACAGGGGTTAGAGGTCAGGGGTTATGGATCTGAGAGACGGACTGGGTTAGAGGTCAGGGGTTATGGATCAGACAGACAGGGGTTAGAGGTCAGGGGTTATGGATCTGACAGACAGGGGTTAGAGGTCAGGGGTTATGGATCTGACAGACAGGGGTTAGAGGTCAGGGGTTATGGATCAGACAGACAGACAGGGGTTAGAGGTCAGGGGTTATGGATCAGACAGACAGGGGTTAGAGGTCAGGGGTTATGGATCTGACAGACAGACAGGGTTAGAGGTCAGGGGTTATGGATCTGACAGACAGACAGGGTTAGAGGTCAGGGGTTATGGATCAGAGAGACAGACAGGGGTTAGAGGTCAGGGGTTATGGATCTGAGAGACGGACTGGGTTAGAGGTCAGGGGTTATAGATCTTCTTTAACCGGTATTTTGACAGGGAAGTCCTACTAAGACTAGGGTCTCTTTTCCAGATGAGCCCTGCATAAACACAACCAATACATACAGTACACTATGCAATATACACTATTACAAAACATATTAAAACATACAGTGCATTCGGAAAGTATTCAGACCCCTTCCCTTTTTCCACATTTTGTTACGTTACAGCCTTATTCTAAAATGGATTGAATAAATAAAAACCTTCAATCTACACACAATATCCCATAATGACAAAGCGAACAGGTTTATAAAATGTTTAGCAAATGTATAAAAAATAAAAACAGGTACCTTATTTACATAAGTATTCAGACCCTTTGCTATGAGACTCAAAATTGAGCTCCGGTGCATCCTGTTTCCATTGATCATCCTTGAGATGTTTCTACAACTTAATTGGAGTCCACCTTTGGTAAATTCAACTGATTGGACATGATTTGGAAAGGCACACACCTGTCTATATAAGGTCCCACAGTTGACAGTGCATGTCAGAGCTTAAACCAAACCATGAGGTCGAAGGAACTGTCCGTAGAGCTCCAAGACAGGATTGTGTCGAGGCACAGATCTGGGGAAGGGTACCAAAACATTTCTGCAGCATTGAAAGTCCCCAAGAACACAGTGGCCTCCATCATTCCTAAATGGAAGAAGATTGGAACCACCAAGACTCTTCCTAGAGCTGGCCGCCCGGCCAAACTGAGCAATCAGGGAAGAAGGGCCTTGGTCAGGGAGGTGACCAAGAACCCGATGGTCACTCTGACAGAGCTCCAGAGTTCCTCTGTGGAGATGGGAGAACCTTCCAGAAGGACAACCATATCTGCAGCACTCCACCAATCAGGCCTTTATGGTGGAGTGGTCAGACGGAAGCCACTCTTCAGTAAAAGGCACATGACAGCCCACTTGGAGTTTGCCAAAAGGCACCTAAAGGACAATAATGAGATTGTCTGGTCTGATGAAACCAAGATTGAACTCTTTGGCCTGAATGCCAAGCGTCACGTCTGGAGGAAACCTGGTACCATCCCTACGGTGAAGCATGGTGGTGGCAGCATCATGCTGTGGGGATGTTTTTCAGCGGCAGGGACTGGGAGACTAGTCAGGATTGAGGGAAAGATGAACGGAGCAATGTACAGAGAGATCCTTGATGAAAACCTGCTCCAGAGCGCTCAGGACCTCAGACTAGGGCAAAGGTTCACCTTCCAACAGGACAATGACCCTAAGCACACAGCCAAGACAACGCAGGAGTGGCTTTGGGACAAGTCTCTCAATATCCTTGAGTGGCCGAGCCAGAGCCCGGACTTGAACCCAATCGAACATCTCAGGAGAGACCTGAAAATAGCTGTGCAGTGACGCTCCCCATCCAACCTGACAGCGCTTGAGAGGATCTGCAGAGAAGAATGGGAGAAACTCCCCAAATACAGGTGTGCCAAGCTTGTAGCGTCATACCCAAGACGACTCGAGGCTGTAATCGCTGCCAAAGGTGCTTCAACAAAGTACTGAGTAAAGAGTCTGAATGCTTATGTAAATGTGATACTTCAGTTTTTGTATTTTTAATACATTTGCAAACCTGTTTTTTCTTTGTCATTATGGGGTAGTGTGTGTAGATTGATGGATTATTTTTATTTAAATCCATTTTAGAATAAGACTAAAAAAGTCAAGGTCTGAATACTTTCAGAATGCACTGTATTAAGAAAAATACATTTATCAACATAGAGGTCTCTGATCATTACTCTGAACTGACTAAGGGGGACCAGAACATCTCATTTCAGAGATCTCTATGAGATGTTCCACATAAAGGGCCCCAAAAAACTAAAATCAGCTTTACCCAACTCTGTAGAGACAGAGACAGGGTTAGGTCAGGGGTTATGGATCTGACAGACAGACAGATGGGTTAGAGGTCAGGGGTCACTGTACTGTGAGGAGTACCATGACTCTAGACTTACTAAAAACACATTACATGAGTGATGCAGTGGTTGGTTATTGGCTAGCTCTGGTTCCATCTATTGGCTAGCTCGGGTTTATCTATTGGGCACTTGGTTATCTATTGGCTAGCTCTGGTTATTCTATTGGTAGTCTGGTTAATCTATGGCTAGCTCGGGTTCTATCTATTGGCCACCCTCTGTTATATCTATGGCTACTCTGGTTATATCTAATTGGCTAGCTCTGGTTAAAATCTATTGGCTAGCTCTGGTTATAATTTTGGGGCCAGCTCTGGTTCTATCTTTTGGGCTACTCTGGTTAAATATCATGGCCAGCTCTGGTTCTATTATTGGCTAGCTCTGGTTAATTCTATGGCAGCTCTGGGTTATATCTATTGGCTAGCTCGGGTTTCCCAGTTTGGGTTTTATTTTTGGGCCCACTCTGTTATATCTTTGGGCTACTCTGGTTATATTATTTGGCCAGCTCTGGTTCTATTATTGGCTAGCTCTGGTTATATCTATTGGCCAGCTCTGGTTATATCTATTGGCTAGCTCTGGTTAATGGCCTCTGGTTATTATTGGGCTTAGCTTCTGGTTATATCTATTGGGCTAGCCCCCTGGTTATATCTAATTGGCTAGCTCTGGTTATATCTATTGGCTAGCTCTGTTATATCTATTGGCTAGCTCTGGTTATATCTAACTATTGGCTAACTTCTGGTTATATCTATTGGCTAGCTCTGGTTTAACTATTGGCTAGCTCTGGTTTAGATCTATTGGCTAGCCCCCTCGGTTATAGCTATTGGCTAGCTCTGGTTTCTATCTATTGGCTAGCTCTGGTTATATCTATTGGCCTAGCTTCTTGGTTATATCTATTGGCTAGCCTCTTGGTTATATCTAATTGGCCAGCTCTGGTTTATATATTGTGCTAGCTCTGTTCTAATCTATGGCCAGCTCTGGGTTATAATATATTTGGCCAGCTCTGGTTCTATCTATTGGCTAGCTCGGGTTATATCTATTGGCTAGCTCTGGTTAATCTATTGGCCAGCTCAGGTTATTCATTGGCTAGCTCTGGTTATATCTATTGGCCAGCTCTGGTTATATCTATTGGCCAGCTCTGGTTATATCTATTGGCTAGCTCTGGTTCCAGCTCTGGTTATATCTATTGGCCAGCTCTGGTTATATCTATTGGCTAGCTCTGGTTATATCTATTGGCCAGCTCTGGTTCTATCTATTGGCTAGCTCTGGTTATATCTATTGGCCAGCTCTGGTTATATCTATTGGCTAGCTCTGGTTATATCTATTGGCTAGCTCTGGTTATATCTATTGGCTAGCTCTGGTTATATCTATTGGCTAGCTCTGGTTATATCTATTGGCCAGCTCTGGTTATATCTATTGGCCAGCTCTGGTTATATCTATTGGCTAGCTCTGGTTATATCTATTGGCTAGCTCTGGTTATATCTATTGGCTAACTCTGGTTATATCTATTGGCTAGCTCTGGTTATATCTATTGGCTAGCTCTGGTTATATCTATTGGCTAGCTCTGGTTATATCTATTGGCTAGCTCTGGTTCTATCATTGGCTAGCTCTGGTTAATATATTGGCTAGCTCTGGTTATATCTATTGGCAGCTCTGGTTATATCTATTGGCTAGTCTGGTTATATCTATTGGCCAGCTCTGGTTATATCTATTGGCCAGCTCTGGTTATATCTATTGGCAGCTCTGGTTATATCTATTGGCCACTCTGGTTATATCTATTGGCTAGCTCTGGTTATATCTATTGGCCAGCTCTGGTTATATCTATTGGCCAGCTCTGGTTATATATGGCCAGCTCTGGTTATATATATGGCCAGCTCTGGTTTATATATAGGGCCAGCTCTGGTTATATCTATTGGCTAGCTCTGGTTATATCTATTGGCTAGCTCTGGTTAATCTATTGGCTAGCTCTGGTTATATATATTGGCCAGCTCTGGTTATATCTATTGGCTAGCTCTGGGTATATCTATTGGCTAGCTCTTGGTTATATCTATTGGCCCCATCTGGTTTATCTCTATTGGCTAGCTCTGGTTCTTATCTATTGGCTAGCTCTGGTTATATCTATTGGCTAGCTCTGGTTATATCTATTGGCTAGCTCTGGTTATATCTATTGGCTAGCTCTGGTTATATCTATTGGCTAGCTCTGGTTTATATCTATTGGCTAGCTCTGGTTATATCTATTGGCTAGCTCTGGTTATATCTATTGGCTAGCTCTGGTTATATCTATTGGCTAGCTCTGGTTCTATCTATTGGCTAGCTCTGGTTCTATCTATTGGCCAGCTCTGGTTATATCTATTGGCTAGCTCTGGTTATATCTATTGGCTAGCTCTGGTTATATCTATTGGCTAGCTCTGGTTATATCTATTGGCTAGCTCTGGTTATATCTATTGGCTAGCTGTGGTTATATCTATTGGCTAGCTCTGGTTATATATATTGGCTAGCTCTGGTTCTATCTATTGGCTAGCTCTGGTTATATCTATTGGCCAGTTCTGGTTATATCTATTGGCTAGCTCTGGTTATATATATTGGCTAGCTCTGGTTCTATCTATTGGCCAGCTCTGGTTATATCTATTGGCTAGCTCTGGTTATATATATTGGCTAGCTCTGGTTCTATCTATTGGCCAGCTCTGGTTATATATATTGGCTAGCTCTGGTTCTATCTATTGGCTAGCTCTGGTTTATATATTGGCCAGCTCTGGTTTAATCTATTGTGCTAGCTCTGGTTATATATATTGGCTAGCTCTGGTTCTATCTATTGGCTAGCTCTGGTTATATATATTGGCCAGCTCTGGTTATATCTATTGGCTAGCTCTGGTTATATCTATTGGCTAGCTCTGGTTATATATATTGGCTAGCTCTGGTTATATCTATTGGCCAGCTCTGGTTATATCTATTGGCCAGCTCTGGTTATATCTATTGGCTAGCTCTGGTTATATCTATTGGCTAGCTCTGGTTATATCTATTGGCTAGCTCTGGTTATATCTATTGGCCAGCTCTGGTTATATCTATTGGCCAGCTCTGGTTATATCTATTGGCCAGCTCTGGTTCTATCTATTGGCTAGCTCTGGTTCTATCTATTGGCCAGCTCTGGTTATATCTATTGGCTAGCTCTGGTTATATCTATTGGCTAGCTCTGGTTCTATCTATTGGCTAGCTCTGGTTCTATCTATTGGCTAGCTCTGGTTATATCTATTGGCTAGCTCTGGTTATATCTATTGGCTAGCTCTGGTTATATCTATTGGCTAGCTCTGGTTATATCTATTGGCTAGCTCTGGTTATATATTGGCTAGCTCTGGTTCTATCTATTGGGCTAGCTCTGGTTATATCTATTGGCTAGCTCTGGTTATATCTATTGGCTAGCTCTGGTTATATCTATTGGCTAGCTCTGGTTATATCTATTGGCTAGCTCTGGTTATATCTATTGGCTAGCTCTGGTTATATCTATTGGCTAGCTCTGGTTATATCTATTGGCTAGCTCTGGTTATATCTATTGGCTAGCTCTGGTTATATCTATTGGCTAGCTCTGGTTATATCTATTGGCTAGCTCTGGTTATATATATTGGCTAGCTCTGGTTATATCTATTGGCTAGCTCTGGTTCTATCTATTGGCTAGCTCTGGTTATATCTATTGGCTAGCTCTGGTTATATCTATTGGCTAGCTCTGGTTATATCTATTGGCCAGCTCTGGTTATATCTATTGGCTAGCTCTGGTTATATCTATTGGCTAGCTCTGGCTACATCTTGGCAGGCTGGAGGGGGAATTCTACAAACTGATATCACTTGCTGTCTGTGTTCATATAAAACAAGCCTGTGTAATCATTGACTTGACCTGCTGTCTGTGTTCATATAAACAAGCCTGTGTAATCATTGACTTGACCTGCTGTCTGTTCATATAAAACAAGCCTGTGTAATCATTGACTTGACCTGCTGTCTGTGTTCATATAAACTAGCCTGTGTAATCATTGACTTGACCTGCTGTCTGTGTTCATATAAAACAAGCCTGTGTAATCATTGACTTGACCTGCTGTCTGTGTTCATATAAAACAAGCATGTGTAATCATTGACTTGTATACAGTAGTTGTTGGAAACAACATTGTAGGTTAAGTTTAACAGCACTTTGCTGCATCTTTATAACTGAAAAGCCAATAAGTTAGTGGACTACAGCCTCCTAGACTTTCCATCTGCCATTCACGTGTACAGCACACACTCATTACTGATAACCAGACAACAATGAAGCCATTTATCTACCTGTCAAAACAACTGCTAATGTAATGTGATGAACTCTGAGTCTGCAATGCGTTAGGGTTAACTCACCTTTCTCCCCACATACACAGGGATGCCTATGATCATGGCGGGGATGGCGATGCCAGCGATCAGAGCGATGCCCACCGGAGCGCCCACCAGCGTGCCCAGCTGCCACAGGATCTTCTTCTTCCTGCTCCACGGCTTCCTACCCCAGAAGGTGCAGCCTGACGGGCTGGAGGGGGGAGAGAGGGGGGGAGGGGGGGCTATTCAGAGGCAGAACACTGTGGCTACTGTAGAGAGAAGGATGTCCTCCTACTGAGAGTGTTGCCAGCCCACTAACTCCTCCTTTGCCTCTCACCTCAGGTAGTGCAGGTCAGAGATCTCCTTCATGCAGAGCCAGCAGAACTCACAGCCGCACACAGCACAGGTCATGTGGTTACAGCTGCCGTCGTTCATCTTGATGATGTAAGCAGCGCAGCGCGGACACGGCTTGATGTCATCAGCTGGGATGGAGATGGAGACAATTGGAGATTTCAAAAAAAAGTCAAATATGTGGAATAGAAGCCTAGTGTCTGTTTAACAGGTAGAGAGTCCACGTCCCCTAAATCCCAGACAGCACATAGACAGTGCATTCGGAAAGTATTCAGACCCCTTGACATTTTCCACATTTTGTTACGTTACAGCCTTATTCTAAAATTGATTAAATTGTTTTTTTCCCCCTCATCAATCTACACACAATACCCCATAATGACAAAGCAAAAGCAGGTTATACATTTTTGTAAATGTATACAAATAAAAAAAAACTGAAATATCACATTTACATAAGTATTCAGACCCTTTACTCAGTACTTTGTTGAAGCACCTTTGGCAGTGATTACAGCCTCGAGTCTTCTTGGGTATGACGCTACAAGCTTGGCACACCTGTATTTGGGGAGTTTCTCCCATTCTTCTCTGCAGATCCTCTGAAGCTCTCTCAGGTTGGATGGGGAGCGTTGCTGCACAGCTATTTTCAGGTCTCTCCAGAGATGTTTGTTAAGGTTCAAGTCCGGGCTCTGGCTGGACCACTCAAGGACATTCAGAGACTTGTCTCAAAGCCACTCCTGCGTTGTATTGGCTGAGTGCTTAGGGTCATTGTACTGTTGGAAGGTGAACCTTCACCCCAGTCTGAGGTCCTGAGCACTCTGGAGTAGGTTTTTATCAAGGATCTCTCTGTACTTTGCTCCGTTCAAGTTTCCCTCGATCCTGACTAGTCTCCCAGTCCCTGCCGCTGAAAAACATCCCCACAGCATGATGCTTCCACCCCCATGCTTCACCGTAGGCATGGTGCCAGGTTTCCTCCAGACGTGACGCTTGGCATTCAGGCTAAAGAGTTCAATCTTGTTTCTCATGGTCTGAGAGTCCTTTAGATGCCTTTTGGAAAACTCCAAGCGGGCTGTCATGTGCCTTTTACTGAGGAGTGGCTTCCATCTGGCCACTCTACCATAAAGACCTGATTGGTGGAGTGCTGCAGAGATGGTTGTCCTTCTGGAAGGTTCTCCCATCTCCACAGAGGAACTCTGGAGCTCTGTCAGAGTGACCATCAGTTTCTTGGTCACTTCCCTGTCCAAGGCCCTTCTCCCCCGATTGCTCAGTTTGGCCGGGCGGCCAGCTCTAGGAAGAGTCTTGGTGGTTCCAAACTTCTTCCATTTAAGTATGATGGAAGCCACTGTGTTTTTGGGGACCTTCAATGCTGCAGAAATGTTTTGGTACCCTTCCCCAGATCTGTGCCTCGACACAATCCTGTTTCGGAGCTCTACGGACAGTTCCTTCGACCTCATGGCTTGGTTTTAGCTCTGACATGCACTGTCAACTGTGGGACCTTATATAGACAGGTGTGTGCCTTTCCAAATCATGTCCAATCAGTTGAATTTACCAAAGGTGGACTCCAATTAAGTTGTAGAAACATCTCAAGGATGATCAATGGAAAAAGGATGCACCGGAGCTCAATTTTGAGTCTCATAGCAAAGGGTCTGAATTTGCAAAAATTTATAAAAACCTGTTTTTGCTTTGTCATTATGGGTTATTGTGTGTAGATTGATGAGGGAAAAAACTAATTTAATCCATTTTAGAATAAGGCTGTAACGTAACAAAATGTGGAAAAAGGGGTCTGAATACTTTCCGAATGCACTGTATCCCAGTTGAGAACCTTGTTTGTTATTCTGTCCTCTGACATATTGATAACACGGATCCATAACACATAATCCATAAGCCGAAACGAGTCCCCCTCGGGTTCTTTTCCACCAGACCTGTAGCAGCAGACTGATCACTTATGGTTAAAATAGCCTACTTAAAGTAATGAAAGTAACTTTAAGAAGTTTAAAACAACGTATTTACATCTTGTTTTCAAAGTTTGTATTTGGTTCAAAGCATTCGATTAGACCTAAACCTCAACTGGAGTGGGTGTTACCTGCAGCACCACTCTCCTGGCTGTAGCTATGAGATGAGGAGCTGAAGGCACGCAGCCTCAGGCTCTGGGCTCTCTGCTGTCGGGCTTACCTGTCTCCTGGCTGTAACTAAGAGACGAGGAGCTGAAGGCACGCAGCCTCAGGCTCTGGGCTCTCTGCTGCCGGGCTTACCTGTCTCCTGGCTGTAGTTGAGAGACGAGGAGCTGAAGGTACGCAGCCTCAGGCTCTGGGCTCTCTGCTGCCGGGCGGCGTCACACGTCTGGTTGGGGTGCCACAGCTGCTTACAGTGGTAGCAGAACTCTGTGCCGCACCCCTCACGCCCACACGTGATCTTAGGACAGCTGGCACAGCCAAAGGCAATGACTGCATACCTGGGGGGGTACAAACAGGTCAGGGTTACATCTCGACTGCAGGAGAGAAATGGATACAATGCAATCTGTGCTCAATGTGCAGGAGTCTGGAAACCCCTGTTTCTATCTGTTCATTCATTCAGATTCCTCAAATCTAGCAGTACTAATGTATACGGACGAAGCCATCGATCACGTGACACCATTCATTCCTATGTGAAGACTGAATAGCGCATGGGCAATTTCACGGTAACGGAATTACGCTGAGACTCAAGATTTTTCACTTCAAAATGTATGCCAAGCAATGGATTTTGTTTTGCATACATTTCAAAGTGAGAAATCTGAGTCTCAGTGCATGCATTTGAAGCCAAGGAAGTGATGTTGCAGGCTAGCTCAGTGCTGCCCCCTCTCATTGAGTAACTCAAGTTGAAGGCCGACCAGGGTACTGCAGGCTGCCGTTAGCTACTAAATTATCCTTAGAACTTCTGTGTGCAATTTTTTTATAATCAGTGCAAGGACATATATCTGGTTTATTAGAAGCAATTATTGGTACCATGATTGTCTTTGAAATGTGTATTTATTCACACACAGATTGACCACGAAGATAGCCATTTACCCATTCACTATAACAGGGGATCCTGTTTTCTGCTAACAATGCCTGCAGTACTACGGTCGGCCTTGAACTTCGTGGCTTCAATGAAAGGGGGCAGTCTTTCAGCTGGCCAGAACACAACAGCCCCCCAGAGAGTCTCCAGGCTGGATCAGTGGTGATGTGAGGCTGGATCAGTGGTGATGTGAGGCTGGATCAGTGGTGATGTGAGGCTGGATCAGTGGTGATGTGAGGCTGGATCAGTGGTGATGTGAGGCTGGATCAGTGGCAGGGCTTAACATTTACACTCGCCAAATGCGGGTCAATTTAGGTATTGGCAGTTAAGGATGTCTATTTCACCAGCCACATTGGCGGGTGCTCAATTTGCAAGGCCCTATGAATAAAAATAGTTACAAGTAAAGTACGAGCACAGGTGTGAGTTGGGGTTGGAGAAACTTCTGCTGCTTTGTTTCAGATGCACAAAGAAACACACATCCTAGAACCCACCTCGCGCAGCGGCGCTGTGTGCAATGAGTGAAGCGCTGATAGATTCATTTTTGGAGACGCTGAGCACAGGCATAAAACTCCCGCCCTTAAATGGGCAGCTAAACATATTGTCTGATATTTTGATTAAAATACAAAACAATTATTAAATTGAGTAATATACCACATTACTAATATATTTCTTGTTTTAGAAACATTACAAAGCATGGCCATCCATTTTTTTTTTTAAATGTTGTGTTTTTTGATGTAATTAAGGCGAAACAATATTTTAGCTGGTAAAAAATTCTGAGTGGCTGGTAGATTTTGTAATCTACCTGCCACAGTGGCTGGTGAATCAAAAAGTTAATTTTAGGCCCTGATCAGTAGTTATGGAGCAGGAGAAGGAGGAGGAGGAGGAGAAGGAGGAAGAGGTAGAGCAGGAGGAGGAGCAGGAGCAGGAGGAAGGCGCCATCAGGAGGAAACAGAGATGGTTTAACCATCAGAAGGAAACAGAGATGGTGTAACCATCAGAAGGAAACAGAGATGGTGTAACCATCAGGAGGAAACAGAGATGGTGTAACCGTCAGGAGGAATGCTCTGATGTCCTCTATGGGCCACTGAGGAGCAGTGTATTCTCCTGCATCATCTGATCTGGGACCAGTCACAGTGCTGCTGCTCCATAGCCAGCGAAACAGACTGAGGTAGCCTTATGGCTGTCTGCAGGGGCGCAACTTTGGTTTTAGAAGTGGGGGGGGACAATTATTATATATATATTAATCTAGGTCAGAGAAACACTCCTAAACAGCCTCCCCGACCGCTCTGAGGCGTCCGCATGGTCCTAAAGCACATCATTGCCTCGTTTTGTATCACATTCCCATGCTAAAACTGGAGGGGGGACAAAAATGCTATTTCAGAATGTGGGGGGACATGCCCCCGTCCCCAGTGAAAGTTGCGCCCCTGGTTGTCTGTCCTGCAGCTGGAGGCAGTACAGAGATGCATTAGGCTTCAACACTAGGAACCAGACTGACTGTGTGGACTGTAACAAACAGCAGTAGGCTTCAACACTAGGAACCAGACTGACTGTGTGGACTGTAACCAACAGCAGTAGGCTTCAACACTAGGAACCAGACTGACTGTGTGGACTGTAACCAACAGCAGTAGGCTTCAACACTAAGAACCAGACTGACTGTGTGGACTGTAACTAACAGCAGTAGGCTTCAACACTAGGAACCAGACTGACTGTGTGGACTGTACCAAACAGCAGTAGGCTTCAACACTAGGAACCAGACTGACTGTACCAAACAGCAGTAGGCTTCAACACTAGGAACCAGACTGACTGTGTGGACTGTACCAAACAGCAGTAGGCTTCAACACTAGGAACCAGACTGACTGTGTGGACTGTAACAAACAGCAGTAGGCTTCAACACTAAGAACCAGACTGACTGTGTGGACTGTACCAAACAGCAGTAGGCTTCAACACTAAGAACCAGACTGACTGTGTGGACTGTAACAAACAGCAGTAGGCTTCAACACTAAGAACCAGACTGACTGTGTGGACTGTAACTAACAGCAGTAGGCTTCAACACTAGGAACCAGACTGACTGTGTGGACTGTACCAAACAGCAGTAGGCTTCAACACTAGGAACCAGACTGACTGTACCAAACAGCAGTAGGCTTCAACACTAGGAACCAGACTGACTGTGTGGACTGTACCAACAGCAGTAGGCTTCAACACTAGGAACCAGACTGACTGTGTGGACTGTAACAAACAGCAGTAGGCTTCAACACTAAGAACCAGACTGACTGTGTGGACTGTAACTAACAGCAGTAGGCTTCAACACTAGGAACCAGACTGACTGTGTGGACTGTACCAAACAGCAGTAGGCTTCAACACTAGGAACCAGACTGACTGTACCAAACAGCAGTAGGCTTCAACACTAAGAACCAGACTGACTGTGTGGACTGTACCAAACAGCAGTAGGCTTCAACACTAAGAACCAGACTGACTGTGTGGACTGTAACAAACAGCAGTAGGCTTCAACACTAAGAACCAGACTGACTGTGTGGACTGTACCAAACAGCAGTAGGCTTCAACACTAAGAACCAGACTGACTGTGTGGACTGTAACAAACAGCAGTAGGCTTCAACACTAAGAACCAGACTGACTGTGTGGACTGTACCAAACAGCAGTAGGCTTCAACACTAAGAACCAGACTGACTGTGTGGACTGTAACAAACAGCAGTAGGCTTCAACACTAGGAACCAGACTGACTGTGTGGACTGTAACAAACAGCAGTAGGCTTCAACACTAAGAACCAGACTGACTGTGTGAATAGCTCTAACTGTGCTCTGCTGAGGGAAAAGAAAGTTCCAGCTAACTCAAACCATTCCTGAAGAGAAGGACATGGCTGCCAGCAGCTTAAGAGCAGCAGGCTGAACACAGCCAAGCAAGGAGGCCTGAACACCGTCTGGCTATAAAGACAGAGGGGATACACAGCCAAGCAAGGAGGCCTGAACACCGTCTGGCTATAAAGACAGAGGAGATACACAGCCAAGCAAGGAGGCCTGAACACCGTCTGGCTATAAAGACAGAGGGGATACACAGCCAAGCAAGGAGGCCTGAACACCGTCTGGCTATAAAGACAGAGGGGATACACAGCCAAGCAAGGAGGCCTGAACACCGTCTGGCTATAAAGACAGAGGGGATAGACTGGGGGACTACAGAGGCTGGAAAGTATGTAGTGTGTTTCTGAAGTCGTCTCAGTAGCCAATGAAAGCAGAAACAGACCCATTGAACTGCCTGCATGCTATGAAATGATTCTCCTGAGTGTAGTGTATGCAGTGGTGGGAAAAAGTACCCAATTGTCATACTTGAGTAAAAGTAAAGATACCTTAATAGAAAATGACTCAAGTAAAAGTCACCCATTAAAATACTACTTGAGTAAAAGTATTTGGTTTTAAATATACTTAGGTATCAAAAGTAAACGTAATTGCTAAAATATACTTAAGTATCAAAAGTACAAGTATAAATCATTTCAAATTCCTTATATTAAGCAAAGCAGACGGACACATTTTCCAGTTTATTTATTTACAGGTAGCCAGGGGCACTCCAACACTCAGACAGATAGCCAGGGGCACTCCAACACTCAGACAGATAGCCAGGGGCACTCCAACACTCAGACAGATAGCCAGGGGCACTCCAACACTCAGACAGATAGCCAGGGGCACTCCAACACTCAGACAGATAGCCAGGGGCACTCCAACACTCAGACAGATAGCCAGGGGCACTCCAACACTCAGACAGATAGCCAGGGGCACACTCCAACACTCAGACAGATAGCCAGGGGCACTCCAACACTCAGACAGATAGCCAGGGGCACTCCAACACGCAGACAGATAGCCAGGGGCACTCCAACACTCAGACAGATAGCCAGGGGCACTCCAACACTCAGACAGATAGCCAGGGGCACTCCAACACTCAGACAGATAGCCAGGGGCACTCCAACACTCAGACAGATAGCCAGGGGCACTCCAACACTCAGACAGATAGCCAGGGGCACACTCCAACACTCAGACAGATAGCCAGGGGCACACTCCAACACTCAGACAGATAGCCAGGGGCACACTCCAACACTCAGACAGATAGCCAGGGGCACACTCCAACACTCAGACAGATAGCCAGGGGCACTCCAACACTCAGACAGATAGCCAGGGGCACTCCAACACTCAGACAGATAGCCAGGGGCACTCCAACACTCAGACAGATAGCCAGGGGCACTCCAACACTCAGACAGATAGCCAGGGGCACACTCCAACACTCAGACAGATAGCCAGGGGCACTCCAACACTCAGACAGATAGCCAGGGGCACTCCAACACTCAGACAGATAGCCAGGGGCACTCCAACACTCAGACAGATAGCCAGGGGCACTCCAACACTCAGACAGATAGCCAGGGGCACTCCAACACTCAGACAGATAGCCAGGGGCACTCCAAACACTCAGACAGATAGCCAGGGGCACTCCAACACTCAGACAGATAGCCAGGGGCACACTCCAACAGATAGCCAGGGGCACACTCCAACACTCAGACATCCTTTACAGATAGCCAGGGGCACACTCCAACACTCAGACATCATTTACAGATAGCCAGGGGCACACTCCAACACTCAGACATCATTTACAGATCACCAGGGGCACACTCCAACACTCAGACATCCTTTACAGATAGCCAGGGGCACACTCCAACACTCAGACATCATTACAGATAGCCAGGGGCACACTCCAACACTCAGACATCATTTACAGATAGCCAGGGGCACACTCCAACACTCAGACATCATTACAGATAGCCAGGGGCACACTCCAACACTCAGACATCCTTTACAGATAGCCAGGGGCACACTCCAACACTCAGACATCCTTTACAGATAGCCAGGGGCACACTCCAACACTCAGACATCATTTACAGATAGCCAGGGGCACACTCCAACACTCAGACATCATTACAGATCACCAGGGGCACACCAACACTCAGACATCCTTTACAGATCACCAGGGGCACTCCAACACTCAGACAGATAGCCAGGGGCACTCCAACACTCAGACAGATAAGCCAGGGGCACTCCAACACTCAGACAGATAGCCAGGGGCACACTCCAACACTCAGACAGATAGCCAGGGGCACTCCAACACTCAGACAGATAGCCAGGGGCACTCCAACACTCAGACAGATAGCCAGGGGCACTCCAACACTCAGACAGATAGCCAGGGGCACTCCAACACTCAGACAGATAGCCAGGGGCACACTCCAACACTCAGACAGATAGCCAGGGGCACTCCAACACTCAGACAGATAGCCAGGGGCACTCCAACACTCAGACAGATAGCCAGGGGCACACTCCAACACTCAGACAGATAGCCAGGGGCACTCCAACACTCAGACAGATAGCCAGGGGCACTCCAACACTCAGACAGATAGCCAGGGCACTCCAACACTCAGACAGATAGCCAGGGGCACTCCAACACTCAGACAGATAGCCAGGGGCACACTCCAACACTCAGACAGATAGCCAGGGGCACACTCCAACACTCAGACAGATAGCCAGGGGCACTCCAACACTCAGACAGATAGCCAGGGGCACACTCCAACACTCAGACAGATAGCCAGGGGCACACTCCAACACTCAGACATCATTACAGATAGCCAGGGGCACACTCCAACACTCAGACATCATTACAGATAGCCAGGGGCACACTCCAACACTCAGACATCATTACAGATAGCCAGGGGCACACTCCAACACTCAGACATCCTTTACAGATAGCCAGGGGCACACTCCAACACTCAGACATCCTTTACAGATAGCCAGCGGCACACTCCAACACTCAGACATCATTTACAGATAGCCAGGGGCACACTCCAACACTCAGACATCCTTTACAGATAGCCAGGGGCACACTCCAACACTCAGACATCATTACAGATAGCCAGGGGCACACTCCAACACTCAGACATCATTTACAGATCACCAGGGGCACACTCCAACACTCAGACATCCTTTACAGATAGCCAGGGGCACACTCCAACACTCAGACATCATTACAGATAGCCAGGGGCACACTCCAACACTCAGACATCATTTACAGATCACCAGGGGCACACCAACACTCAGACATCCTTTACAGATCACCAGGGGCACACCAACACTCAGACATCATTTACAGATCACCAGGGGCACACCAACACTCAGACATCCTTTACAGATCACCAGGGGCACACCAACACTCAGACATCCTTTACAGATCACCAGGGGCACACCAACACTCAGACATCCTTTACAGATCACCAGGGGCACACCAACACTCAGGACATCCTTTACAGATCACCAGGGGCACACCAACACTCAGACATCCTTTACAGATCACCAGGGGCACACCAACACTCAGACATCATTACAGATAGCCAGGGGCACACTCCAACACTCAGACATCATTTACAATCACCAGGGGCACACCAACACTCAGACATCCTTACAGATCACCAGGGGCACACCAACACTCAGACATCCTTTACAGATCACCAGGGGCACACCAACACTCAGACATCCTTTACAGATCACCAGGGGCACACCAACACTCAGACATCCTTTACAGATCACCAGGGGCACACCAACACTCAGACCATCCTTTACAGATCACCAGGGCACACCAACACTCAGACATCCTTTACAGATCACCAGGGGCACACCAACACTCAGACATCCTTTACAGACGAAGCATGACCAGGGACGTTCTCTTGATAAGTGTGTAAATTACACCATTATACTGTCCTGCTTAGCATTCAAAATGTAACTAAGACTTTTGGGTGTCAGGGGAAAATGTATGGAATAAAAAGTACATTATTTTCTTTAGGAATGTAGTGAAGTAAAAGTAGTTAAAAAAATAAAATAAAAAGTAAAGTACAGATACCCCCCAAAAAACTACTTAAGTAGTACTTTAAAGTATTTTTACTGAAGTATTTTACACCAGCGAGTGTATGTATTCTGAATACAGGAGCATGTCTCTGTGTCTGTCCTGTAACCATGACGCTTTCTCCTGTTCATTCATTAGCTGCCTGACCCCATTTCAACGCTTCCTTGTCTAGCTAAGATTCTTCAATCCTTGGTAAATGTACAACTTTGCTGTTCTTTATCTGAGAAAATGTATTTTGAATGTAAATCAAATTGGGGTTTAACCCTCCCTCCCTCCCTGTCCCTGTCCGTCGCGCCCTGTCCCTGTCCGTCGCGCCCTGTCCCTCCCTCCCTCCCTGTCCCTCCCTCCCTGTCCGTCCATCCCTGTCCGTCGCGCCCTGTTCCTGTACATCCCTCCCTGTCCCTGTCCATCCCTCCCTGTCCCTGTCCCTCCCTCCCTGTCCCTGTCCGTCCCTCCCTGTCCATCCCTCCCTGTCCCTGTCCATCCCTCCCTGTCCGTCCCTCCCTGTCCCTCCCTCCCTGTCCGTCGCGCCCTGTCCCTGTCCGTCCCTCCCTGTCCGTCCATCCCTCCCTGTCCCTGTCCTTCCCTCCCTGTTCCTGTCCATCCCTCCCTGTCCGTCGCGCCCTGTTCCTGTCCATCCCTCCCTGTCCGTCGCGCCCTGTTCCTGTCCATCCCTCCCTGTCCGTCCCTCCCTGTCCCTGTCCGTCCCTCCCTGTCCCTGTCCATCCCTCCCTGTCCCTGTCCCTCCCTCCCTGTCCCTGTCCGTCCCTCCCTATCCCTGTCCCTCCCTGTCCCTCCCTCCCTGTCCCTGTCCATCCCTCCCTGTCCGTCCCTCCCTGTCCCTGTCCGTCCCTCCCTGTCCCTGTCCGTCCCTCCCTGTCCCTCCCTATCCCAGCCTCGTGGTACAACAGACACCCTGGGCCTGGCTTTCTGCCAACACCCAGTCAGGAAGGGAATTAGCTAACAACTTTAAACAGAACAACATGACTAGGGGATTACTGAGTGTCCTGTATGGCAGAGCCAGGCAGCCAGCCAGGCAGGCAGGTAGAGAACACTGGGGACAAACCGGACAGAGTATTCATACATTTACATTTTAGTCATTTAGCAGACGCTCTTATCCAGAGCGACTTACAGTTAGACCCCTTGACTTATTCCACATTTTGTTGTGTTACAGCTTGAATTCAAAATGGATTAAATATGTTTTCCCCCTCAACCATCTAAACACAATACCCCATAATGACAAAGTGAAAACACGTTTTTTGGAATTTTTTATTTTTATTTTTTGAAAATGAAATACAGCAATATCTAGCACACCAACACTCAGACATCCTTTACAGATCACCAGGGGCACACCAACACTCAGACATCCTTTACAGATCACCAGGGGCACACCAACACTCAGACATCATTTACAGACGAAGCACGACCAGGGACGTTCTCTTGATAAGTGTGTAAATTACACCATTATACTGTCCTGCTTAGCATTCAAAATGTAACTAAGACTTTTGGGTGTCAGGGAAAATGTATGGAATAAAAAGTACATTATTTTCTTTAGGAATGTAGTGAAGTAAAAGTAGTTAAAAAAATAAAATAAAAAGTAAAGTACAGATACCCCCCAAAAAACTACTTAAGTAGTACTTTAAAGTATTTTTACTGAAGTATTTTACACCAGCGAGTGTATGTATTCTGAATACAGGAGCATGTCTCTGTGTCTGTCCTGTAACCATGACGCTTTCTCCTGGTCATTAGCTGCCTGACCCCATTTCAACGCTTCCTTGTCTAGCTAAGATTCTTCAATCCTTGGTAAATGTACAACTTTGCTGTTCTTTATCTGAGAAAATGTATTTTGAATGTAAATCAAATTGGGGTTTAGGCCTGGGCATATGACTATTACAGCAACCACTTTAGTTGTTAATGATCTTGTCAACGCTTTAGACACTAAAATGAAATGTGCTGCTTTGTTTGTGGACCTGTCAAAAGCGTTTGATAATGCTATTTTATTGAATAAATTGTCCTCGATAGGCCTGAGCTCTGACGCCTGTTCATGGTTTCATGTTTATCTTAGTGACAGAACTCAGGCCATCGTGATTGATGGGGTTAAGTCTGAATTTCATAAAGGTGTACCACAGGGGTTGATTTTTGGGACCTGTTCTCTTCACTATTTATATGAACACCATTGGTCAATCTGTTAAATGTAAACTTCATCTATATGTGATGATACTACTATGTAAGCTATTGCCCTGACTGTTGATCTGGCTGTGTCAAAACTACAGTCACATTTTATAGCCATGCAGGAATCCCTTGCTGATTTAAAACTAGTGCTTAATATGGGCAAAACTAAATGCATGTTGTTTTTAAAAACTCTCCATCCCTCCCTGTCCCTGTCCCTGTCCGTCGCGCCCTGTCCCTGTACATCCATCCCTGTCCCTGTCCCTATTCCTCCCTCCCGCCCTTGTTCCCCTGTCCATCCCTTCCCTGTCCCTGTCCGTAACACCTCCCTTGTCCCTGTCCGTCGGCCCCGGTTCCCTCCCTCCCCCTCCCTCCCTGTCCCCTGTCCCATGTCCGTCCATCCCTCCCATGTCCCTGTGTCCCAATCCCTCCCTGTTCCCCTGTTCCCTGTCCGTTCCATCCCTCCCTTGTCCTGTCCATCCCTCCCTGTCCCTGTCCATCCCTCCCTCCCTGTCCCTGTCCATCCTTCCCTGTCCCTGTCCGTCCCTCCCTGTCCCTGTCCGTCGCGCCCTGTCCCTCCCTCCCTCCCTGTCCCTGTCCCTGTCCGTCCATCCCTCCCTGTCCCTGTCCATCCCTCCCTGTCCCTGTCCATCCCTCCCTGTCCCTGTCCGTCCCTCCCTGTCCGTCCCTCCCTGTCCGTCCCTCCCTGTCCCTGTCCATCCCTCCCTCCCTGTCCCTGCTTCCCTGTCCGTCGCGCCCTGTCCCTGTCCGTCCCTCCCTGTCCGTCCCTCCCTGTCCGTCCCTCCCTGTCCCTGTCCGTCCCTCCCTGTCCATCCCTCCCTGTCCGTCGCGCCCTGTCCCTGTCCGTCGCGCCCTTGTCCCTGTCCGTCGCGCCCCTGTCCCTGTCCGTCCATCCCTCCCTCCCTCCCTCCTGTCCCTGTCCGTCGCGCCCTGTCCCTGTCCGTCGCGCCCTGTCCCTGTCCGTCGCGCCCTGTCCCTCCCTCCCTCCCTGTCCCTCCCTCCCTGTCCGTCCATCCCTGTCCGTCGCGCCCTGTTCCTGTACATCCCTCCCTGTCCCTGTCCATCCCTCCCTGTCCCTGTCCATCCCTCCCTGTCCCTGTCCGTCCCTCCCTGTCCATCCCTCCCTGTCCCTGTCCATCCCTCCCTGTCCGTCCCTCCCTGTCCCTCCCTCCCTGTCCCGTCGCGCCCTGTCCCTGTCCGTCCCCCTCCCTGTCCGTCCATCCCTCCCTGTCCCTGTCCTTCCCTCCCTGTTCCTGTCCATCCCTCCCTGTCCGTCGCGCCCTGTTCCTGTCCATCCCTCCCTGTCCGTCGCGCCCCTGTTCCTGTCCATCCCTCCCTGTCCGTCCCTCCCTGTCCCTGTCCGTCCCTCCCTGTCCCTGTCCATCCCTCCCTGTCCCTGTCCCTCCCTCCCTGTCCCTGTCCGTCCCTCCCTATCCCTGTCCCTCCCTGTCCCTCCCTCCCTGTCCCTGTCCATCCCTCCCTGTCCGTCCCTCCCTGTCCCTGTCCGTCCCTCCCTGTCCCTGTCCGTCCCTCCCTGTCCCTCCCTATCCCAGCCTCGTGGTACAACAGACACCCTGGGCCTGGCTTTCTGCCAACACCCAGTCAGGAAGGGAATTAGCTAACAACTTTAAACAGAACAACATGACTAGGGGATTACTGAGTGTCCTGTATGGCAGAGCCAGGCAGCCAGCCAGGCAGGCAGGTAGAGAACACTGGGGACAAACCGGACAGAGTATTCATACATTTACATTTTAGTCATTTAGCAGACGCTCTTATCCAGAGCGACTTACAGTTAGACCCCTTGACTTATTCCACATTTTGTTGTGTTACAGCTTGAATTCAAAATGGATTAAATATGTTTTTCCCCCCTCAACCATCTAAACACAATACCCCATAATGACAAAGTGAAAACACGTTTTTTGGAATTTTTTATTTTTATTTTTTGAAAATGAAATACAGCAATATCTAAAATACATAAGTATTCACACCCCTTTGTTATGACAATCCAAACTGAGCTCAAGTGCATCCAATTTCCTTTGATCATCCTTGAGATGTCACTACAACTTTGTGGCCAATTCAATTGTTTGGACATGATTTATAAAGAAACACTCCTGTCTATATAAGGTCCCACAGTTGACAGTGCATGTCAGAGCAGAAACTATACCATGAAGTCCAAGGAACTGTCCGTAGATCTCTGTGATGAGGCATATATCTGGGGAAGGGTATAAAACTATTTCTAAAGTGTTGAAAGTTTCCAAGAGTACAGTGAAATCATTAGGAAATGGAAAAAATATGGAAATACCCAGACTGCCTAGAGCTGGCCGTCCGACCAAACTGAGCAACCGGGAAAGAATGACCTTGGTCAGGGAGGTGACCAAGAACCCAATGACCACTCTGACAGAACTACAGAGTTCCTTGGCTGAGATGGGAGAACCTGCCAGAAGGACAACAGTCTCTACAGCACTTCACCAATCTGGGAATTATGGGAGTGGCCAGACGGAAGCATCTCCTGAGAAAAGGGCAGCACGACTGGAGTTAAGAAAAGACACGTGAAAGACTCTGATCATAAAGGCAAAAGATTATGTGGTCTGATGAGACAGAAATGTAACTCTTTGACCCGAATGCAAAGCGCCATGTCTGGAGAAAACCAGGCACAGCTCATCACCCGTCTAACACCATCCCTACCGTGAAGCATGGTGGTGGCAACATCACGCTATGGGGTTGCTTTTCAGCAGCAGGGACTGGGAGACTGGTAAGGATAGAGGGAACAATAAATGGAGCCAAATACAGGAAAATCCTTGATGAGAACCTACTTCAGAATGCAAATTACCTTAGACTGGGGCGAAGATTTAAATTCCATCAGGACAATGACCCCAAGCATAAAACCAAAGCAACGCTGGAATGGCTTTAGAACAAGAATGTGAAAGTCCTTCAGTGGTCCAGCCAAAGCCCAGACTTGAATCCCATTGAAAATCTGTGGAAAGACTTGAAGATTGCTGTTCACTGCCGCTCCCCATCTAACAGAGCATGAGAAAATCTGCAAGGAAGAATGGGAGAAAATTCCCAAACCCAGATGTGCAAAGCCGATACAGGCATACTGAAGACGACTCAAAGCTGTAATCGCCACCAAAGATGCTTCTACAAAGTATCGACTCAGGGGTGTGAATACTTATGTAAATGAGATATTTCTGAATTTCAAAAAAAATAAAAAATAAAATAAAACCATTTCTATAAACATGTTTTCACTTTGTCATTATGGGTATTGTGTGTAGATGGGTGAGGGGGAAAATAAATGTAATCCATTTTGTATTCAGGCTGTAACACAACAAAATGTGGAATAAGTCAAGGGGTATGAATACTTTCTGAAGGCACTGACCCTGCATTGCTGCCACACGCAACACTCGGAGCCAGGCCAGCCTGCAGCATCACGCTGATGATATAATATATAGGCCAGCCTGCAGCATCACGCTGATGATATAATATATAGGCCAGCCTGCAGCATCACGCTGATGATATAATATATAGGCCAGCCTGCAGCATCACGCTGATGATATAATATATAGGCCAGCCTGCAGCATCACGCTGATGATATAATATATAGGCCAGCCTGCAGCATCACGCTGATGATATAATATATAGGCCAGCCTGCAGCATCACGCTGATGATATAATATATAGGCCAGCCTGCAGCATCACGCTGATGATATAATATATAGGCCGGCAGGTAGCCTAGCGGTTAAGAGCGCTGGGCCAGTAACCAAAAGTGGCTGGTTCGAATCCCCGAGCAGACTAGGTTAAAAAAATCGATCGATGTGCCCTTGAGCAAGGCACTTAACCCTAATTGCTCCTGTAAGTCGCTCTGGATAAGAGCATCTGCTAAATGACAAAAAATGTCAAATGTAAATGTCATGTGATGGAGTTAACACAGTAGGCTAATGGATGGACCATCTGCCCTCGACTCTCTCTCACCAGAGTGAGGCCTCATCTCTCCTTTCCTGCTCCGTCCTCTCCTTTCCAGCAGGTCAATGACAAAAAGACAGCATCCATTCTTACTGAGCCAGCAGGTATCGAGTCCAACTGGAGGAAGAGGACTGGGAGGAGGGTTGAGTGGTGGTTTGGCCCATAGTGAGACAGGGAGAAGAGGACTGGGAGGAGGGTTGAGTGGTGGTTTGGCCCATAGTGAGACAGGGAGAAAGGACTGGTGGTTTGGCCCATAGTGAGACAGGGAGAAGAGACTGGGAGAGGGTTGAGTGGTGGTTTGGCCCATAGTGAGACAGGGAGAAGAGGACTGGTGGTTTGGCCCATAGTGAGACAGGGAGAAGAGGACTGGTGGTTTGGCCCATAGGGAGACAGGGAGAAGAGGACTGGGAGGAGGGTTGAGTGGTGGTTTGGCCCATAGTGAGACAGGGAGAAGAGGACTGGGAGGAGGGTTGAGTGGTGGTTTGGCCCATAGTGAGACAGGGAGAAGAGGACTGGGAGGAGGGTTGAGTGGTGGTTTGGCCAAAGTGAGACAGGGAGAAGAGGACTGGGAGGAGGGTTGAGTGGTGGTTTGGCCCATAGTGAGACAGGGAGAAGAGGACTGGAGGAGGTTGAGTGGTGTTTGGCCCATAGGAGAAGAGAGAGGACTGGGAGGAGGGTTGAGTGGTGGTTTGGCCCATAGTGAGACAGGGAGAAGAGGACTGGTGGTTTGGCCCATAGTGAGACAGGGAGAAGAGGACTGGGAGGAGGGTTGAGTGGTGGTTTGGCCCATAGTGAGACAGGGAGAAGAGGACTGGGAGGAGGGTTGAGTGGTGGTTTGGCCCATAGTGAGACAGGGAGAAGAGGACTGGTGGTTTGGCCCATAGTGACCCAGAACCCTTGGCGCAGGCTTAGTGGTGTTAACCCATAGGGACCAATGACTGGAGAGGGCTAAGTTAAGTGGATGGCCTCCTCCCAGAGTGATGCGGGGGGACTGAGGATGGTGGTGTTCCCTAGTAGCCCTGAACAGGACTGGTTCCCATAGTTGAACCAGGGAGGGGCTTTGAGAGTCTGAGCGGTGTCCTTAACAGGAAGTCCTTGAACAGGTGGTTCCCATATGAACACGAGAACAGCAGTGCTTGAGGAGTGAGGTGGATCCTCTCAGTCAGTCCAGGACAGGCTGGTTTCCCAATCCCTTAACAGCAGTGCTCAGATGCACGGGAAGCTTGTGGTCAGTCCCATTAACAGGGGTTCCATAGCCCTCGGAGAGGAGTGGTTTTGCAGTGGCACGGGAGAAAGACTCGTGTCAGAGCTCTATAGGTGGTTGCCCATATCCTAACAGCAGGAGTGCACGGGATCAGAGTCTCTAGGTGGTTTCCCATATCCCATGAAAGAGGACTGGTGGTTTGGCCAGTGACGGGAGAAACTTAGTAGTCTGTAGGTGGTTCCCATAGTGAGACAGGAGTGAAGGCTGAGGGAATCTTGAGTTTGGTGGTTCCCATATAGACCTAAAGGGGATGTAGTTTCCCCACGGTGTTCCAGTCGTCCCTCTCCAGCTTCCCTACTCTAACAGCATGCTTCACATGCACGGAAGCTCAGGTCTAAGCTGGTACCATTCCCCTCCTCCAGAGTGCTTGTCAGCTCCAACTGGTGTATCTCTCAGTCAGTCCCTCTACAGGCTGGTTCCCATATCCCCTCTAACCAGCAGTGCTTTCAGCTGCACGGTGAATCCTCAGTCAGTCCCTCTACAGGCTGGATCCCATATCCCCTCTAACCAGCAGTGCTTTCAGCTGCACGGTGAATCCTCTCAGTCAGTCCCTCTACAGGCTGGTCCCATATCCCCTCTAACCAGCAGTGCTTTCAGCTGCACGGTGAATCCTCTCAGTCAGTCCTCTACAGGCTGGTTCCCATATCCCCTCTAACCAGCAGTGCTTTCAGCTGCACGGTGAATCCTCTCAGTCAGTCCCTCTACAGGCTGGTTCCCATATCCCCTCTAACCAGCAGTGCTTTCAGCTGCACGGTGAATCCTCTCAGTCAGTCCCTCTACAGGCTGGTTCCCATATCCCCTCTAACCAGCAGTGCTTTCAGCTGCACGTGAACCAGTACAGTCCTTACAGGCTGTGTTAGTAGACCCTCAACAGCAGTGTTGTCACACGTGAAATCTCAGTGAGTCACTGACAGAGTTGATCCCCAACCCCAACCAGCAGTGCTTTGCATCTTGCACCAGGCTGAAGCCTCTGTCATCTCTCTACAGGCTGGTTCCCTTGTGCCTCTCTATACCAGCAGTGACCTTTCACGATCCCCTGGCACTGTGTGATCTCTCAGTACCAGCCCTGAGCCCTGGTGCCATTCCTTCATACCAGCAGTGGCCCTGTGGTGCCATCTCTTTCATACCAGCACAGGCTGGTGCCAATCCTCTAACCAGCGGGCTTAACCACGGTGACATCCTCTCAGTCAGCCTGAGCCCGTGGTGCCATCCTCTCTACCAGCAGGCTGAGCCCGTGGTGCATCCTTCATCAGTCCCTAACGGCTGTGTCCATATCTTCTAACCAGCATGCTTGAGCCACGTGTGCCAGGACTAATACAGAGCTGAGTGTGGTGCACCATACACATGAAATGTGTCCACTCTTCGCAGGAGCTGTTGGTGCATCTCATGACAGCACTGTGCCGTGGCACCATCAACCAGCAGCCTGAGCCCTGTGGTGCCATCTCTTCATACCAGCAGCCTGAGCCCTGTGATGCCATCTCTTCATACCAGCAGCCTGAGCCCTGTGGTGCCATCTCTTCATACCAGCAGCCTGAGCCCTGTGGTGCCATCTCTTCATACCAGCAGCCTGAGCCCTGTGGTGCCATCTCTTCATACCAGCAGCCTGAGCCCTGTGGTGCCATCTCTTCATACCAGCAGCCTGAGCCCTGTGGTGCCATCTCTTCATACCAGCAGCCTGAGCCCTGTGGTGCCATCTCTTCATACCAGCAGCCTGAGCCCTGTGGTGCCATCTCTTCATACCAGCAGCCTGAGCCCTGTGGTGCCATCTCTTCATACCAGCAGCCTGAGCCCTGTGGTGCCATCTCTTCATACCAGCAGCCTGAGCCCTGTGGTGCCATCTCTCATACCAGCAGCCTGAGCCCTGTGGTGCCATCTCTTCAAACCAGCAGCCTGAGCCCTGTGGTGCCATCTCTTCATACCAGCAGCCTGAGCCCTGTGGTGCCATCTCTTCATACCAGCAGCCTGAGCCCTGTGATGCCATCTCTTCATACCAGCAGCCTGAGCCCTGTGGTGCCATCTCTTCATACCAGCAGCCTGAGCCCTGTGGTGCCATCTCTTCATCCAGCAGCCTGAGCCCTGTGGTGCCATCTCTTCATACCAGCAGCCTGAGCCCTGTGGTGCCATCTCTTCATACCAGCAGCCTGAGCCCTGTGGTGCCATCTCTTCATACCAGCGCATATATATGATTTGCTATAGGACACCAAGTGTAGACTGTCACTATCTGGAGAATATTGGCTGTAGTACCCATAACAATATCAGTTCCCATTGGCTGTAGTACCCATAACAATATCAGTTCCCATTGGCTGTAGAGACCATAACAATATCAGTTCCCATTGGCTGTAGTACCCATAACAATATCAGTTCCCATTGGCTGTAGTACCCATAACAATATCAGGTCCCATTGGCTGTAGAGACCATAACAATATCAGGTCCCATTGGCTGTAGTACCCATAACAATATCAGTTCCCATTGGCTGTAGTACCCATAACAATATCAGGTCCCATTGGCTGTAGTACCCATAACAATATCAGTTCCCATTGGCTGTAGTACCCATAACAATATCAGGTCCCATTGGCTGTAGTACCCATAACAATATCAGTTCCCATTGGCTGTAGTGACCATAACAATATCAGGTCCCATTGGCTGTAGTACCCATAACAATATCAGTTCCCATTGGCTGGTAGTACCCATAACAATATCAGGTCCCATTGGCTGTAGTGACCATAACAATATCAGTTCCCATTGGCTGTAGAGACCATAACAATATCAGGTCCCATTGGCTGTAGTACCCATAACAATATCAGTTCCCATTGGCTGTAGAGACCATAACAATATCAGTTCCCATTGGCTGTAGTACCCATAACAATATCAGTTCCCATTGGCTGTAGAGACCATAACAATATCAGTTCCCATTGGCTGTAGAGACCATAACAATATCAGTTCCCATTGGCTGTAGTGACCATAACAATATCAGTTCCCATTGGCTGTAGTGACCATAACAATATCAGTTCCCATTGGCTGTAGTGACCATAACAATATCAGTTCCCATTGGCTGTAGAGACCATAACAATATCAGTTCCCATTGGCTGTAGAGACCATAACAATATCAGTTCCCATTGGCTGTAGTGACCATAACAATATCAGTTCCCATTGGCTGTAGTGACCATAACAATATCAGTTCCCATTGGCTGTAGAGACCATAACAATATCAGTTCCATTGGCTGTAGTGACCATAACAATATCAGTTCCCATTGGCTGTAGTGACCATAACAATATCAGTTCCCATTGGCTGTAGTGACCATAACAATATCAGTTCCCATTGGCTGTAGTGACCATAACAATATCAGTTCCCATTGGCTGTAGTGACCATAACAATATCAGTTCCCATTGGCTGTAGTGACCATAACATTGTGGCAATAACAAGGAAAGCCAAAGTACCAAAAAGGCAGGTCCTAAGATCATACAAAAATATTTCTCAGGACTCTTTATAATATAATAATAATATGCCATTTAGCAGACGCTTTTATCCAAAGCGACTTACAGTCATGCGTGCATACATTTTTTTGTGTGTATGGGTGGTCCCGGGGATCGAACCCACTACCCTGGCGTTACAAGCGCCGTGCTCTACCAGCTGAGCTACAGAGGATGTAAAACATGTATGTTGGTCTGATGTGTGTAAGGAGGAGAATCCAGATGCAGCACTTGGGAGTATTTGTAAAATTATTCTAGCTAGTTGTTGACAAGCTGTTGGAGCCCTCAGGATCGATGATGAACTTAAGAATGGTTCAAAGAAATGACGCAAAAAAGGTGGTCAACAAGTCAGGCTCCTCAGCTGACTGGTTGACATACTGGCAATTGAGACATTTTGTAACTAAAATTCCATTACCAAAACAAGATAAATTACTTAAAAACTATGGAAAAAGACTTCAGTACCTTAAATAATATTATAATATAATACTATCGTTCATTGAAGTTGATGGGTCATTTAAACCTTTTGATATAGCCAATCATTTCAATGACTTTCACTAGTAAAGTGGACAAACAGAAGTGAAGTGAGAACATTGAACAGTGAGCCATCATATTTGTGTATTGAGGATGTAATAATGTAAGAGAAGGATTTCTGTTTTGAATTTGTGTACAGGAGTTGCAGCGATGGGACAAGACTGTAACTACCAATTGGATATCACGAAATTGACACACTGATCACTTAACCCGGAAGCCAGCCACTCGGGAGGCTCCAGCACTAAAATAATTTGTATGTCATTACTCCATAATGCATTTACTGTTTTAATAATCGAAGCTGAAATTTAAAAAATGTGAATCTTTTTTTTTTTTTTTTTTTGAATTGAACAGACTACTAAATGCACAATGGGTTTAAAGCTAAACAATGCAGTCAGCACACTGCAGGCCTGACTGCCTGGCCAGCCCTACTCTGCTCACTGCAGGCCTGACTGCCTGGCCAGCCCTACTCTGCTCTATTGTTCCACTGAGGCAGGCCAGGCAGCAGGCAGGCAGAGGACCAGACGCACAGCTGGAGGTCACAGGCTAGCATACACTCCCTCTCTTCTCTCTAACACACAGAGAGATTACTGGCCAGGGAAATGGAGGGACAAACAGAGCTCAGGGCTTAGATGAAAACATCCCTGGTTTCAGGGACAGAAAATGCTGAATTTATACTCATATCTAGGACTGGGCTTAGACCATAATAGGATTTCAAATCCATTGCCAAACGTGCTAATATTGTTAGATGCAAAATGATTTCATCTGATCCAGAAATCTCAGTGTGGCCCGCCCTATGTGTCTGAGCTGAGGATCTTACCCGCAGTCGGGGGTGGGGCACCAGCGGCAGTCAGGGTCAGCCACCAGCCATCGCCTCAACATGAACTCCTCATACTTCTCCATGAGGGGCTGGTCTCGCAGGATGATGCGGATGTCGTGGGGGTTGAACCGCTCGGAGCACTCTGGACAGCTGATGTTGACGCGCGACTCACTGATCTCTATCCGCAAGTACTGGCGCAGGCAGTCCGCACAGGAGCGGTGGTGGCAGGTCATGATGTCTGGGAAACTGTCCCTGGAGTGGCGTAGAAGGCACAGCGGGCACTCCAGCAGCTCTGGACCCCGGGAGGAAGAAGAGGAGGAGGAAGATGAGGCCACTAGGGAGGAGGTGCAGGCAGCTCCTGCCACTGAGTAGGCAGAGTTCTTATCGTTTAGCATGAGGTCTGAGTGGATGCTGTCTATGCTGGCGATGGCATCTCCTCCTCCTCCTCCTCCTCCTCGGAGCTCCTTGGACTTCCTCTTGGGCTCCCGGCGCCGTCTGAACAGGTTCCCCAGGGACAGACGTCTCTTCTTGGGGGCCTTCTTGACGGAGGGCAGGCTGACTGAGGAGGAGGACTGAAGGTCCCGGTCAGAGCCCATGGCGTGGTCCTTCTGGAGGCTCATCATCATGTTGTCTCCAGAGGGGGGCGCTGCCCAGGGTTAGGGAGGCCGGGGAGAGGGAGAGACTGAGGGGGGGGGCGCTGCCCAGGGTTAGGGAGGCTGGGAACAGGGAGAGACTGGGGGGGGGGGCGCTGCCCAGGGTTAGGGAGGCTGGGAAACAGGGAGAGACTGGGGGGGGGGGGGGGGGCTGCCCAGGTTAGGGAGGCTGGGGAGAGGGAGAGACTGGGGGGGGGGGGGCTGCCCAGGGTTAGGGAGGCTGGGAACAGGGAGAGACTGAGGTGGGTGGGGTTGTGGACAGTGGGAGGGAGGGAGGGAGGGGGGGGGGGGGGGGGGGGGGGGGTCAGGGGTGGGGGACAGGTGTCTAGTGGGGCACAGGGTTTAAGCCATGGCGTTCTCGTCAGTCCTTTCCTGGGTCTCCGGGGCTCAGAGGGGCCTGAGGATAAAAGAGAAGAGAAGGAAACAAAGTATCTGTTAACAATTATTCAAACACCAAGCATCTACATGTGGAACGTTAACTACATGTTTCTACAATTAAACAAAGATACACTCCACATCTGGAGTCATCATTTCAATCATCGTATGAACTAGAGAAGCCGGCGACTGTGATAAACTCCTCAATGCCATCTGATTAACTCCGGAACATATTCCAGTCTGAGCTAGCGAAACAGTCCTGTAGCTTAGCATCCGCTTCATCGGACCACTTTCGTACTGAGCGTGTCACTGGTGCTTCCTGTTTGAGTTTTTGCTTGTAAGCAAGAAATCAGGAGGATAGAGTTGTGGTTAGATTAGCCAATTGGAGGGTGAGGGGGAGCTCTGTGTGTGGGGTAAAGGTGATCTAGAGTTTTTTCGCCTCTAGTTGCAAAGGTGACATGCTGGTAGAAAACGGATTTCCGTTTTCCTGCATTAAAGTCCCCGGCCACAAGGAGCGCTGCGTCTGGATGAGCATTTTCTTGTTTGCTTACGGCCCTATACAGCTCGTTGAGTGAGGTCTTAATGCCAGCATCGGTTTGTGGTGGTAAATAGACAGCTACGAAAAATTGTAATATATGGTGTACAATTTATCATAAGGTATTCTAACTCAGGCGAGCAGAACCTCGAGACTTCCTGAATATTAGAGATCGCGCACCAGCTGTTGTTAACAAAGAGACACACAACTCCCCCCCTGAGTTTACCAGAAGCTTCCGTTCTGTCCTGCTGATGTATAGAAAAATGTGCTCGATCTATATCATCCATGTCCTTGTTCAGCCACAACTCTGAGAAACAGGATGTTACAGTTCTTCAGGTCCCGTTGAAAGGATAGTCTCAAACGGAGCTCATCCAGTCTACTCTCCAGTGATCGCACGCTCGCCAATAGAACGAACGGTAGAGGTGGTTTATCCACTCGCAGACGAAGTCTCGTCAGGTATCCCGCACGCCAGCCTCTAGAACACGGCCTCTTCCTTTTACGAGTGTCTGGGATTTGGGCCTGGTCCGGGATGAGCATTATGTCCTTCTCCACCTGGGTGTCATTACTAAACACAGTTGGCCCCTGATGTCTGGGTGTCATTACTAAACACAGTTGGCCCCTGATGTCTGGGTGTCATTACTAAACACAGTTGGCCCCAGATGTCTGGGTGTCATTACTAAACACAGTTGGCCCCTGATGTCTGGGTGTCATTACTAAACACAGTTGGCCCCTGATGTCTGGGTGTCATTACTAAACACAGTTGGCCCCTGATGTCTGGGTGTCATTACTAAACACAGTTGGCCCCAGCAGCAGTGTGTAGTGTGTAATATCCACACTACTGTCTCTTACTAACTCAGTTGGCCTATGTCGGTTATGGACTAAACACAGCCCCACTGGGTGTCTTCTGGAGCCATGCCCCTGAATTAACTAACACCGTCCCCATCGGGTGTCATACAAACACACCCCACACACAACAAATACTACGGATCCCAACACCAGTGAAAGTTCGAGAATTCACAGATACTGGGGGATTCCCAAACCATGTGCCAGACAAACCCAACAGATACTGAGGAGATCCCAACACCAGTGAGCCAGACAGAACCCAACGATACTGAGGAGATCCCAACACCAGTGAGCCAGACAGAACCCAACGATACTGAGGAGATCCCAACACCAGTGAGCCAGACAGAACCCAACGATACTGAGGAGATCCCAACACCAGTGAGCCAGACAGAACCCAACGATACTGAGGAGATCCCAACACCAGTGGCCAGACAGAACCCAACGATACTGAGGAGATCCCAACACCAGTGAGCCAGACAGAACCCAACGATACTGAGGAGATCCCAACACCAGTGTGCCAGACAGAACCCAACGATACTGAGGAGATCCCAACACCAGTGTGCCAGACAGAACCCAACGATACTGAGGAGATCCCAACACCAGTGAGCCAGACAGAACCCAACGATACTGAGGAGATCCAACACCAGTGAGCCAGACAGAACCCAACGATACTGAGGAGATCCCAACACCAGTGAGCCAGACAGAACCCAACGATACTGAGGAGATCCCAACAGCAGTGTGCCAGAACCCAGCTTCACTACGTGCAGTTACACCCATTTCTCTTCTTAGGGGGGCTGACTAGTCTTCTGTCCTCTGCCAGGCCACAAACAGCGGAGCTGAAAGCGACACAGATCACTCTGTAATCATGATTCATATGAGGAAAATGTAATAACCAGAATCATCCCACTCCATACCAGCCCTCTCTTAACGGAGCCGTTTTCTAGGAGACCAACAGGAGGGCTAAGTATGTAGGCCATGTAGATGATGTATCCCTGGGGAGTGGACTGTGGCCATTCTACCAATGATACAGCATATTAACCCTAGATAACTGACAGAGGGCGCTGCCACCACACAGGGAGGACAGACTGGCATGGCCCACAGTGAGGAGAGGAGAGACTGGCAGGGCCCACAGTGAGGAGAGGAGAGACTGGCAGGGCCCACAGTGAGGAGAGGAGAGACTGGCAGGGCCCACAGTGAGGAGAGGAGAGACTGGCAGGGCCCACAGTGAGGGAGAGAGCGGAAGGGGGAAGGAGACTGGCAGGGCCCACAGTGAGGAGAGGAGAGACTGGAGAGGGCCCACCACAGTGAGGAGAGGAGAGGACTGGCAGGGCCCACAGTGAGGAGAGGAGAGAGACGGGCAGGGCCCACAGTGAGGAGAGGAGAGACTGGCAGGGCCCAATGAGGAGAGGAGAAGACGGCAGGGCCAGTAGGAGAGGAGAGAGGGGGCCAGATGAGAGAGGAGAGAGGGGAAGGGGCCACGAGGAGAGGAGAGAGGGCAGGGTTGAGAGAGAGAGAGAGGGGCCCAAAGTGAGGAGAGGAGAGAGGCGGGCAGTAGGAGAGGAGAGAGGGGGCCCAATGAGGAGAGGGGAGAGAGGGGGGCCAGAAGAGAGAGGGGGCTAGGTAGAGAGAGAGAGGGGGCTAGGTTAGAGAGAGAGAGGGGGTAGGTTAGAGAGAGAGAGGGGGCTAGGAGAGAGAGAGAGGGGGCTAGGTTGAGAGAGAGAGAGGGGGCTAGGTTAGAGAGAGAGAGGGGGCTAGGAAGAGAGAGAGAGGGGGAGAGGAGAGAGAGAGGGGGCTAGGGGAGGTAGTAGAGAGAGAGAGGGGGCTAAGGTTAGAGAGAAGGGGACTAGGAGAGAGAGAGGGATAGGTTAGAAGAGAGGGGCTAGGTTAGAGAGAGAGGGGGCTAGGTTAGAGAGAGAGGGGGGTAGGTGAGAGAGAGAGAGAGGGGCTAGGTTAGAGAGAGAAGGGGCTAGGTTAGAGAGAGAGGGGGCTAGGTTAGAGAGAGAGAGGGGGCTAGGTTGAGAGAGGGGTAGGAGAGAGAGGAGAGGGGCTAGGTTAGGAGAGAGGGGCTAGGTAGAGAGAGAGGGGGCTAGGTTAGAGAGAGAGAGGGGCTAGGTTAGAGAGAGAAGGGGCTAGGTTAGAAGAGAGGGGGCTAGGTTAGAGAGAGGGGGGGGCTAGTTTAGAGAGAGGGGCAGTAGAGAGAGGGGGCTAGGTTAGAGAGAGAAGGGGCTAGGTTAGAGAGGGGTGTAGGAGGGGGGCTAGGTAGAGAGGGGGGCTAGGAGAGAGAGGGGGCTAGGTAGAGAGGAGGGGCTGGAGAGAGAGGGGGCTAGGAGAGAGAAAGGGGGGCTAGGGAGAGAGGGGGGCTAGGAGAGAGGGGGAGCTTAGGAGAGAGGGGGAGCTAGGAGAAGAAAGGGGGCTATGGGAGAGAGAAAGGGGGCTAGGGGAAGAGAGAATGGGGCTAGGTAAAGAGGAGAGAGGGCTAGGTTAGAGAGAGAGAGGGTAGGTTAGAGAGAGAGAAGGGGCTAGGTTAGAGAGAAAAGGGGCTAGGTTAGAGAGAGGGGGGGCTAGGGAGAGAAGAAAAGGGGGCTAGGAGAGAGGGGGGCTAGGGGAGAGAGAGGGGGCTAGGGAGAGAGAGAGAGGGAGCTAGGGGAGAGAAAGGGGGCTAGGGGAGAGAAAGGGGGCTAGGGGGAGAGAAAGGGGGCTAGGGGGGAGAGAGAGGGCTAGGAGAGAGAAAGGGGGCTATGGGAGAGAGAGGGGGCTAGGGAGAGAGAGAGGGAGCTAGGGAGAGAGATAGAGAGAGAGAGAGAGGGGGCTAGGTTAGAGAGAGAGAGAGAGAGAGGGGGCTAGGTTAGAGAGAGAGAGAAAGAGAGAGAGAGAAGGGTCTAGGCTGCGGGCTCATAGTCGTATTGCCTAAGCACCAAACGGAGGAAAACAGACAAACAGCCAGGGACTACTTGACCTTGTTCTCGTTTTCCGTTGTCTGTGTGGTGTGCACTAATATGACCCTGCTCTCCAGGCAACTCTACTGCTGTATGTTACTGCGGGGGTTTCCAAACTCAGTCCTGAGTCCAGATTACCATTTGGCATTCACCATAAAACTGCTGGAAGGTATCAGCACCCTTCAACAAGCTGAGAGCTCACTGGCTTTTCAGGGGGTATATGTGAATCTGTCACTAGCAGGGATTGGTCCTGAGAATGTCCCATTCAGCCAGGTTCCAGACACCATATGTGTGGCTGTCATTCCTTGAGGACAGAGTTCATGTGACATTCCACTGATTCCAGGGAGGGTGGAACTGTTACAGTCTTGATCTCCCCTGACCTACCGTCTACTTCCCTGACCTACCGTCTACTACCCTGATCTCCCCTGACCTACCGTCTACTTCCCTGACCTTCCCTGACCTCCCCTGACTACCCTGATCTCCCTGACCTCCCCTGACTACCCTGATCTCCCCTGATCTCCCCTGACCTCCCCTGACTACCCCTGATCTCCCTGACTACCCTGATCTCCCCTGACCTACTGTCTACTACCCTGATCTCCCCTGACCTCCCCTGACTACCCTGATCTCCCCTGACCTCCCCTGACTACCCTGATCTCCCCTGACCTACGCTATACCTGATTCCCCTGACCTCCCTGACTACCCTGATCCCCTGACTTGACACCTGATCTCCCCTGACCTACCGTCTACTACCCTGATCTCCCCTGACCTCCCCTGACTACCCTGATCTCCCCTGACCTCCCCTGACTACCCTGATCTCCCCTGACCTCCCCTGACTACCCTGATCTCCCCTGACCTCCCCTGCTACCCTGATCTCCCCTGACCTCCCCTGACTCCCCTGACTACCCTGATTCTCCTCCTGACTACCCTGATCTCCCCTGACCTACCTCTACTTCCCTGACCTTCCCTGACCCTCCCCTGACTACCCTTGACTTCCCCTGACCTCCCCTGACTACCCTGATCTCCCCTGATCTCCCCTGACCTCCCCTGACTACCCTGATCTCCCCTGACTACCCTGATCTCCCCTGACCTACCCTGTCTACTACCCTGATCTCCCCTGACCTACCGTCTACTACCCTGATCTCCCCTGACCTACCGTCTACTACCCTGATCTCCCCTGACCTCCCTGACTACCTGACTCCCTGATCTTCCCCTGACCTACCGTCTTACTACCCTGATCTCCCTGACCTACCGTCTACTTACCCTGATCTCCCCTGACCTCCCCTGACTACCTGATCTCCCTGACCTACCCTGTCTACCCTGATCTCCTGACCTCCCCTGACTACCTGATCTCCCTGACCTCCCTACTACCCTGATCTCCCATCTCCTGACCGTCCTACTACCCTGATCTCCCTGACCTACCCGATCTCCCCTGACTACTCCCCCTGACCTACCCCTGACTCCCTGATACCCTGACCTCCCTACTACCCTGATCTCCCCTGACTCCCCTGACTCCCTGACTACCCTGATCTCCCCTGACTACCCTGATCTCCCCTGACCTCGTAACCCTGACCTCCCTGACCTACCATCTACTACCCTGACTCCCTGACTACCCGTCTCTACCCTGATCTCCCCTGACCTACCGTCTACTACCCTGATCTCCCCTGACCTACCGTCTACTACCCTGATCTCCCCTGACCTACCGTCTACTACCCTGATTCCCTGACTACCCATCCCTGACCTACCGTCTTACCTGCCTCCCTGACCACCGTCTACCTGATCTCCCTGACCTACCTTTAAACTTCTCCCGTCTACTACCCTGACTCCCCTGACCTACCGTCTACTACACCCTGATCTCCCCTGACCTACCGTCTATCCGATCCCCCCTGACCTACCGTTTACTACCTGCTCCTCACTACCCTGACTCCCCTACCTACGTCTACTTCCCTGATCTCCCCTGACCTACCGTTCTACCCTGACTCCCCTGACCTACCGTCTACTACCTGACCTACGTCTACTCCTACCTACCTACCCTGACCTACCGTCTACTTCCTGATCCCCCTGACCTACGCTCTACCCTACCCTGACCTCCTACAACCTTCCCTGACCTACCGTCTACTTCCCTGACCTACCGTCTACTTCCCTGACCTACCGTCTACTACCTGACCTGACCGTCTACTTCCCTGACTACTCCCCTACCTACTTCTATGTGCTCTGCCCAACCAGTCTACCCGACCTACGTCTACACCGACTCCCTACCAGTTACCCCTGAATTCCCTCCCATCAACTTTAAAATCCGTCGTGATCTAAGGACTCTCAGACCCTTATCTTTCCTCCATAGAGCTCTTAAATCTCGATAAGAGCTCTTGATTTCTCCCATAGAGCTCTTAAAATCTCGATAAGACTCTTGATTTCTCTCCATAGAGCTCTTAAATCTCGATAAGAGCTCTTGATTTCTCTCCATAGAGCTCTTAAAATCTCGATAAGAGCTCTTGATTTCTCTCTATAGAGCTCTTAAAATCTCGATAAGAGCTCTTGATTTCTCTCCATAGAGCTCTTAAAATCTCTATAAGAGCTCTTGATTTCTCTCCATAGAGCTCTTAAAATCTCTATAAGAGCTCTTGATTTCTCTCCATAGAGCTCTTAAAATCTCTATAAGAGCTCTTGATTTCTCTCCATAGAGCTCTTAAAATCTCTATAAGAGCTCTTGATTTCTCTCCATAGAGCTCGAGAAACACTTGAGAAGTCCAAAGAGCCTTCACTGTGAAAGAATGAGGGGAGGGACTGGAGTCCTGGAGTCCTGACAGAGAGAAAATGTAGTTCTGATTTGGATGTGCATTTGTTGACAGTGGCCCACTGACTGGCTAACATTCAAAACAGAAAAACCAAACAGTGGATTACTGGACCTTTAGAACGCCATTTCCCCAACCTGTTTACACTGGTTAAATATTCCCCTTACTGACCCTCAGATACAACAGGGAGGGTTGCCTCATCTCTGGCTGAGGTAAGAGAGCACCTTTGCTCAGTTAACAGACAGAACAGAAAGACGGAGCAGTCAGTGGTACTACTCTGTCTGTGGGTCTAAATTTAGAGCGACCCCAGCGGGCTTTAACTAGACCGACAGCCAGGTTGGTATGTAGGGTGGAGAGAGAACCCACCACCTACAGCCAGGTTGGTATGTAGGGTGGAGAGAGAACCCACCACCTACAGCCAGGTTGGTATGTAGGGTGGAGAGAGAACCCACCACCTACAGCCAGGTTGGTATGTAGGGTGGAGAGAGAACCCACCACCTACAGCCAGGTTGGTATGTAGGGTGGAGAGAGAACCCACCACCTACAGCCAGGTTGGTATGTAGGGTGGAGAGAGAACCCACCACCTACAGCCAGGTTGGTATGTAGGGTGGAGAGAGAACCCACCACCTACAGCCAGGTTGGTATGTAGGGTGGAGAGAGAACCCACCACCTACAGCCAGGTTGGTATGTAGGGTGGAGAGAGAACCCACCACCTACAGCCAGGTTGGTATGTAGGGTGGAGAGAGAACCCACCACCTACAGCCAGGTTGGTATGTAGGGTGGAGAGAGAACCCACCACTACAGCAGGTTGGTATGTAGGGTGGAGAGAGAACCCACCACCTACAGCCAGGTTGGTATGTAGGGTGGGAGAGAGAACCCACCACCTACAGCCAGGTTGGTATGTAGGGTGGAGAGAGAACCCACCACCTACAGCCAGGTTGGTATGTAGGGTGGAGAGAGAACCCACCACCTACAGCCAGGTGGTAGTAGGTGAGAGAGAACCCACCCACATACAGCCAGGTTGGTATGGGGTGGAGAGAGAACCCACCACCTACAGCCAGGTTGGTATGTAGGGTGAGAGAGAACCCACCACTACAGCCAGGTTGGTATGTAGGTGGAGAGAGAAACCCACCACCTACAGCCAGGTTGGTATGTAGGGTGGAGAGAGAACCCACCACCTACAGCCAGGTTGGTATGTAGGGTGGAGAGAGAACCCACCACCTACAGCCAGGTTGGTATGTAGGGTGGAGAGAGAACCCACCACCTACAGCCAGGTTGGTATGTAGGGTGGAGAGAGAACCCACCACCTACAGCCAGGTTGGTATGTAGGGTGGAGAGAGAACCCACCACCTACAGCCAGGTTGGTATGTAGGGTGGAGAGAGAACCCACCACCTACAGCCAGGTGATATGTAGGGTGGAGAGAGAACCCACCACCTACAGCCAGGTTGGTATGTAGGGTGGAGAGAGAACCCACCACCTACAGCCAGGTTGGTATGTAGGGTGGAGAGAGAAACCCACCACCTACAGCCAGGTTGGTATGTAGGGTGGAGAGAGAACCCACCACCTACAGCCAGGTTGGTATGTAGGGTGGAGAGAGAACCCACCACCTACAGCCATGTTGGTATGTAGGGTGGAGAGAGAACCCACCACCTACAGCCAGGTTGGTATGTAGGGTGGAGAGAGAAACCCACCACCTACAGCCAGGTTGGTATGTAGGGTGGAGAGAGAACCCACCACCTACAGCCAGGTTGGTATGTAGGGTGGAGAGAGAACCCACCACCTACAGCCAGGTTGGTATGTAGGGTGGAGAGAGAACCCACCACCTACAGCCAGGTTGGTATGTAGGGTGGAGAGAGCCTTAGCCTCGCACCCCAGCCATTTAGGCATATTTTATGGTGTCTGGCACCGTGAGACTAGGTCCAGTGTCTGGCACCATGAGACTAGGTCCAGGCCAACACTCCAACAGACCTGTAGGCTACACCTTCAAATAAACCACTTCTAAATGAGGGGAGGAGGAACACTAATGTAGCCATATACACTGACTGACAACATAGTTGGGCCCACTAGCTCCAAATGAGCCACCAAGCTTAGACACAGAAACCAGACTGACAGGCCCAGTCCAGGGCCACAATGATACCGCCGGTGACATAATGAACCCACACTGACAGGCCCAGTCCAGGGCCACAATGATACCGCCGGTGACATAATGAACCCACACTGACAGGCCCAGTCCAGTCCAGGGCCACAATGATACCGCCGGTCACATAATGAAACCACACAGACAGGCCCAGTCCAGTCCAGGGCCACAATGATACCGCCGGTGACATAATGAAACCACACAGACAGGCCCAGTCCAGTCCAGGGCCACAATGATACCGCCGGTGACATAATGAAACCACACAGACAGGCCCAGTCCAGTCCAGGGCCACAATGATACCGCCGGTGACATAATGAAAGAAAAGTGCCAACATATCCATCCATATCAAACAGGAGAGATTAAAGTGTAAATAGATGTAGTGTCACAATAGTCCAGGGTTATGGACCTGCAGCCCCAGCCATGCTCACAACTCTAGACCTCAAAACAAACGCAGCAGACCACAGCCATAACCTAACTCCAGAGAGCAAAGTGGCCACATTCCTACCACGCTCTGCCTCTGGGCAATTCATCCCCTCTGCACATTCCTGTGCCGCTGTGGCCAGGGCATTAGGGCTTTATTGGGAACAGACAGGACAGGCAGGACAGGGCATTAGGGCTTTAGTGGGAACAGACAGGACAGGCAGGACAGGGCATTAGGGCTTTAGTGGGAACAGACAGGAAGGCCAGGGCATTAGGGCTTTAGTGGGAACAGACAGGACAGGCAGGCCAGGGCATTAGGGCTTTAGTGGGAACAGACAGGTCTAGGGATGGCCTGGCAGGATAACAGTAGGCTGGCTGACTGATGTGGTCTAGGGATGGCCTGGCAGGATAACAGTAGGCTGGCTGACTGATGTGGTCTAGGGATGGCATTGGCAGGATAACAGTAGGCTGGCTGACTGATGTGGTCTAGGGATGGCATTGGCAGGATAACCGTAGGCTGGCTGACTGATGTGGTCTAGGGATGGCCTGGCAGGATAACCGTAGGCTGGCTGACTGATGTGGTCTAGGGATGGCATTGGCAGGATAACCGTAGGCTGGCTGACTGATGTGGTCTAGGGATGGCCTGGCAGGATAACCGTAGGCTGGCTGACTGATGTGGGTCTAGGGATGGCCTGGCAGGATAACCGTAGACTGGCTGACTGATGTGGTCTAGGGATGGCCTGGCAGGATAACCGTAGGCTGGCTGACTGATGTGGTCTAGGGATGGCATGGCAGGATAACCGTAGGCTGGCTGACTGATGTGGTCTAGGGATGGCCTGGCAGGATAACCGTAGGCTGGCTGACTGATGTGGTCTAGGGATGGCATTGGCAGGATAACCGTAGGCTGGCTGACTGATGTGGTCTAGGGATGGCCTGGCAGGATAACCGTAGGCTGGCTGACTGATGTGGTCTAGGGATGGCCTGGCAGGATAACCGTAGGCTGGCTGACTGATGTGGTCTAGGGATGGCCTGGCAGGATAAACCGTAGACTGGCTGACTGATGTGGTCTAGGGATGGCCTGGCAGGATAACCGTAGACTGGCTGACTGATGTGGTCTAGGGATGGCCTGGCAGGATAACCGTAGGCTGGCTGACTGATGTGGTCTAGGGATGGCCTGGCAGGATAACCGTAGGCTGGGCTGACTGATGTGGTCTAGGGATGGCCTGGCAGGATAACCGTAGGCTGGCTGACTGATGTGGTCTAGGGATGGCCTGGCAGGATAACCGTAGGCTGGCTGGACTGATGTGGTCTAGGGATGGCCTGGCAGGATAAACCGTAGGCTGGCTGACTGATGTGGGTCTAGGGATGGCCTGGCAGGATAACCGTACACTGGCTGACTGATGTGGTCTAGGGATGGCCTGGCAGGATAACCGTAGACTGGCTGACTGATGTGGTCTAGGGATGGCCTGGCAGGATAACCGTACACTGGCTGACTGATGTGGTCTAGGGATGGCCTGGCAGGATAACCGTAGGCTGGCTGACTGATGTGGTCTAGGGATGGCCTGGCAGGATAACCGTACACTGGCTGACTGATGTGTCTAGGGATGGCCTGGCAGGATAACCGTAGGTGGCTGACTGATGTGGTCTAGGGATGGCCTGGCAGGATAACCGTAGGCTGGCTGACTGATGTGGTCTAGGGATGGCCTGGCAGGATAACCGTAGGCTGGCTGACTGATGTGGTCTAGGGATGGCCTGGCAGGATAACCGTAGGCTGGCTGACTGATGTGGTCTAGGGATGGCCTGGCAGGATAACCGTACACTGGCTGACTGATGTGGTCTAGGGATGGCATTGATCAGTCCCTCCCAGCTCCTCTACTCACTGGCCAAGTGTGGAGCAAGGCTAGTTAGTTACAGGTGTGGTGGGTTAACCTAGTTACAGGTGTGGTGGGTTAACCTAGTTACAGGTGTGGTGGGTTAACCTAGTTACAGGTGTGGTGGGTTAACCTAGTTACAGGTGTGGTGGGTTAACCTAGTTACAGGTGTGGTGGGTTAACCTAGTTACAGGTGTGGTGGGTTAACCTAGTTACAGGTGTGGTGGGTTAACCTAGTTACAGGTGTGGTGGGTTAACCTAGTTACAGGTGTGGTGGGTTAACCTAGTTACAGGTGTGGTGGTTTAACCTAGTTACAGGTGTGGTGGTTTAACCTAGTTACAGGTGTGGTGGGTTAACCTAGTTACAGTGTGGTGGGTTAACCTAGTTACAGGGTGTGGTGGTTAACCATAGTTACAGGTGTGGTGGGTTAACCCTAGTTTACAGGTGTGGTGGGTTTAACCTAGTTACAGGTGTGGTGGGTTAACCTAGTTACAAGTGTGGTGGTTTAACCTAGTTACAGGTGTGGTGGGTTAACCTAGTTACAAGTGTGGTGGGTTAACCTAGTTACAGGTGTGGTGGGTTAACCTAGTTACAGGTGTGGTGGGTTAACCTAGTTACAGGTGTGGTGGGTTAACCTAGTTACAGGTGTGGTGGGTTAACCTAGTTACAGGTGTGGTGGGTTAACCTAGTTACAGGTGTGGTGGTTTAACCTTGCACAACTGGGGTCTCATCAACAATCAGTTGAAAAACTGTACATACAGTGCATTGGGAAAGTATTCAGACCCCTTCACTTTTCCCATTTTGTTACGTTACAGCCTTATTCTAAAATGGATTAAATTGCCCCCCCCCCCCAATCTACACACAATACCCCATAATGACAAAGCAAAAACAGGTTAAGAATTTTTTGCAAATTTATAAAATATAAATGGAAATAACACATTTACATACGTTGTTGAAGCACCTTTGGCAGTGATTACAGACTCAAGTATTCTTTGGTATGACGCTACAAGCTTGGCACACCTGTATTTGGGGAGTTTCTCCCATTCTTCGCTGCAGATCCTCAAGCTCTGTCAGGTTGGATGGGGAGCGTCACTGCACAGCTATTTTCAGGTCTCCAGAGATGATAGATCGGGTTCAAGTCCGGGCTCTGGCTGGGCTACTCAAGGACATTCAGAGACTTGTCCCGAAGCCACTCCTGCATTGTCTTGGCTGTGTGCTTAGTGTCGTTGTCCTGTTGGAAGGTGAACCTTCGCCCCAGTCTGAGGTCCTGAGCGCTCTGGAGAAGGTTTTCATCAAGGATCTCTCTGTACTTTGCTCCATTAATCTTTCCCTCGATCCTGACTAGTCTCCCAGTCCCTGCCGTTGAAAAACATCCCCACAGCATGATGCTGCCACCACCATGCTTCACCGTAGGGATGGTGCCAGGTTTCCTCCAGACGTGACACTTGGCATTCAGGCCAAAGAGTTCAATCTTGGTTTCATCAGACCAGAGAATCTTGTTTCTCATGGTCTGAGAGTCCTTTAGGTGCCTTTTGGCAAACTCCAAGCGGGCTGTCATGTGCCTTTTACTGAGGAGTGGCTTCCGTCTGGCCACTACCATAAAAGGCCTGATTGATGGAGTGCTGCAGAGATGGTTGTCCTTCTGGAAGGTTCTCCCATCTCCATAGAGGAACTCTGGAGCTCTGTCAGATTGACCATCGGGTTCTTGGTCACCACCTTCCTGATCACTGTGTTCTTGGGGACCTTCAAATGCTGCAGACATTTTTTGGTACCCTTCCCCAGATCTGTGCCTCGACACAATCCTGTCTCGGAGCTCTACGGTCAATTCCTTTGACCTAATGGCTTGGTTTTTGCTCTGACATTCACTATCAACTGTGGGACCTTATATAGACAGGTGTGTGAGGGAGGGAGAGGGAGAGGTAAACATGCCTGAAGAGAGGGAGGAACAGAGGACTGAGGAGAGGAAAGGTAAACATGCCTGATCCCTGAAGACATACTTCTGACATGAAGTCAGGGCCAGCCAGAGAAGCAGGATAAACATTCAGCTAACAGCTCCTATTCATTGTGTGGTGCAGATCAGGCCAGGGGGAATCCCCCCAACTCAACCCCACCCAAGCTGCTAACATACAGTGGGGAAAAAAGTATTTAGTCAGCCACCAATTGTGCAAGTTCTCCCACTTAAAAAGATGAGAGGCCTGTAATTTTCATCATAGGTACACATCAACTATGACAGACAAAATGAGAAAAAAAAAATCAAGAAAATCACATTGTAGGATTTTTTATGAATGTATTTGCAAATTATGGTGGAAAATAAGTATTTGGTCAATAACAAAAGTTTCTCAATACTTTGTTATATACCCTTTGTTGGCAATGACACAGGCCAAACGTTTTCTGTAAGTCTTCACAAGGTTTTCACACACTGTAGCTGGTATTTTGGCCCATGCCTCCATGCAGATCTCCTCTAGAGCAGTGATGTTTTGGGGCTGTCGCTGGGCAACACGGACTTTCAACTCCCTCCAAACATTTTCTATGGGGTTGAGATCTGGAGACTGGCTAGGCCACTCCAGGACCTTGAAATGCTTCTTACGAAGCCACTCCTTCGTTGCCCGGGCGGTGTGTTTGGGATCATTGTCATGCTGAAAGACCCAGCCACGTTTCATCTTCAATGCCCTTGCTGATGGAAGGAGGTTTTCACTCAAAATCTCACGATACATGGCCCCATTCATTCTTTCCTTTACACGGATCAGTCGTCCTGGTCCCTTTGCAGAAAAACAGCCCCAAAGCATGATGTTTCCACCCCCATGCTTCACAGTAGGTATGGTGTTCTTTGGATGCAACTCAGCATTCTTTGTCCTCCAAACACGACGAGTTGAGTTTTTACCAAAAAGTTCTATTTTGGTTTCATCTGACCATATGACATTCTCCCAATCCTCTTCTGGATCATCCAAATGCACTCTAGCAAACTTCAGACGGGCCTGGACATGTACTGGCTTAAGCAGGGGGACACGTCTGGCACTGCAGGATTTGAGTCCCTGGCGGCGTAGTGTGTTACTGATGGTAGGCTTTGTTACTTTGGTCCCAGCTCTCTGCAGATCATTCACTAGGTCCCCCCGTGTGGTTCTGGGATTTTTGCTCACCGTTCTTGAGAACGGGGTGAGATCTTGCGTGGAGCCCCAGATCGAGGGAGATTATCAGTGGTCTTGTATGTCTTCCATTTCCTAATAATTGCTCCCACAGTTGATTTCTTCAAACCAAGCTGCTTACCTATTGCAGATTCAGTATTCCCAGCCTGGTGCAGGTCTACAATTTTGTTTCTGGTGTCCTCATACTTATTTTCCACCATAATTTGCAAATAAATTCATCAAAAATCCTACAATGTGATTTTCTGGGAAAAAAATTCTCAATTTGTCTGTCATAGTTGACGTGTACCTATGATGAAAATTACAGGCCTCTCTCATCTTTTTAAGTGGGGGAACTTGCACAATTGGTGGCTGACTAAATACTTTTTTTCCCCACTGTATCCCTCAGTAAAAGACTGACTTAACATGATCTATGTGGGAAAAGTAAGCCCCAAAAAACAGACCAGCAGCTAAAATGCTCACACATTCTGAGACCTCATATCACAGGCAGTAAGCCTATATTTACACTGACATTACAAGGCCTTTAGGTTAGCCCTTGAAGCTGACGGGACATTACAAGGCCTTTAGGTCAGCACTTGAAGCTGACGGGACATTACAAGGCCTTTAGGTCAGCACTTGAAGCTGACGGGACATTACAAGGCCTTTAGGTTAGCCCTTGAAGCTGACGGGACATTACAAGGCCTTTAGGTTAGCCCTTGAAGCTGACGGGACATTACAAGGCCTTTAGGTCAGCACTTGAAGCTGACGGGACATTACAAGGCCTTTAGGTCAGCACTTGAAGCTGACGGGACATTACAAGGCCTTTAGGTCAGCACTTGAAGCTGACGGGACATTACAAGGCCTTTAGGTTAGCCCTTGAAGCTGACGGGACATTACAAGGCCTTTAGGTTAGCCCTTGAAGCTGACGGGACATTACAAGGCCTTTAGGTTAGCCCTTGAAGCTGACACCGGTTTCAGAGGATCCTTGAGGCCAGAGGAAGAGAGCCCGTCTGAAAAATTCAAAACCGCTTCAGAAGTACCTCGAGGGCCCCTGAAAGGTCCCGACATGAGGCCTCTCTGAGAAGAGGACACTGACAAAACAACAGACAAACTCTGCTGGGTCAGAGTTCACAAAGGAACATATATACTTCTGGAGTACAGAGCCAAACACCAAGCCCCTCCTCCTCCTCCTGTGCACCTTCCCACTCCACAGACACCAAGCCCCTCCTCCTTCTGTGTACCTTCCCACTCCACAGACACCAAGCCCCTCCTCCTCCTTCTGTGTACCTTCCCACTCCACAGACACCAAGCCCCTCCTCCTCCTTCTGTGTACCTTCCCACTCCACAGACACCAAGCCCCTCCTCCTTCTGTGTACCTTCCCACTCCACAGACACCAAGCCCCTCCTCCTCCTTCTGTGTACCTTCCCACTCCACAGACACCAAGCCCCTCCTCCTCCTTCTGTGTACCTTCCCACTCCACAGACACCAAGCCCCTCCTCCTCCTTCTGTGTACCTTCCCACTCCACAGACACCAAGCCCCTCCTCCTCCTCCTGTGTACCTTCCCACTCCAGACACCAAGCCCCTCCTCCTCCTTCTGTGTACCTTCCCACTCCAGACACCAAGCCCCTCCTCATCCTTCTGTGTACCTTCCCACTCCACAGACACCAAGCCCCTCCTCCTCCTCCTGTGTACCTTCCCACTCCACAGACACCAAGCCCCTCCTCCTCCTTCTGTGTACCTTCCCACTCCAGACAGCAAGCCCCTCCTCCTCCTTCTGTGTACCTTCCCACTCCAGACACCAAGCCCCTCCTCCTCCTTCTGTGTACCTTCCCACTCCAGACACCAAGCCCCTCCTCCTCCTTCTGTGTACCTTCCCACTCCAGACAGCAAGCCCCTCCTCCTGTGCACCTTCCCACTCCAGGCACCAAGCCCCTCCTCCTCCTCCTTCTGTGTACCTTCCCACTCCACAGGCACCAAGCCCCTCCTCCTCCTGTGTACCTTCTCACTCCAGACACCAAGCCCCTCCTCCTCCTGTGTACCTTCCCACTCCAGGCACCAAGCCCCTCCTCCTCCTTCTGTGTACCTTCCCACTCCACAGACACCAAGCCCCTCCTCCTCCTTCTGTGTACCTTCCCACTCCACAGACACCAAGCCCCTCCTCCTCCTTCTGTGTACCTTCCCACTCCAGACACCAAGCCCCTCCTCCTCCTTCTGTGTACCTTCCCACTCCAGACACCAAGCCCCTCCTCCTCCTTCTGTGTACCTTCCCACTCCAGACACCAAGCCCCTCCTCCTCCTCCTTCTGTGTACCTTCCCACTCCACAGACACCAAGCCCCTCCTCCTCCTTCTGTGTACCTTCCCACTCCAGACACCAAGCCCCTCCTCCTCCTTCTGTGTACCTTCCCACTCGAGACACCAAGCCCCTCCTCCTCCTCCTTCTGTGTACCTTCCCACTCCAGACACCAAGCCCCTCCTCCTCCTCCTTCTGTGTACCTTCCCACTCCAGACACCAAGCCCCTCCTCCTCCTTCTGTGTACCTTCCCACTCCAGGCACCAAGCCCCTCCCCTGACACTCAACAACAAAGATGAAGGATCTCTTCTTCCTCTCTGACAACAAGCAGTTTCAACTCGCTATTTGCATTTGAGGTTTGGTCCAACAGAATCAGTTGATTCCCCTTCTAACGATACCCTTTTTATATGTCTCATCTCACAACATTTTGAATGGAGCAAAACCCTACTAAAATGAGAGTATCAATGAACATGATTGTGGAAAATTAATTGTCAGTTTGTCGCGCGCGGCATTGTGGTGCCGCTAGCAGCCTTTTAGCCACATACTGTTATGTGCTAGCTGTCTAGTCTGGGTTTTAGAAAGGTCCAGTGAGCATGAAAACACATTTATATTAGGAATTGAATAAGGACCACACTACGCCGCCAGACAACTCAAGGCAGGCCACTTGATTTCAACATCTAAACAAAAAGTGAACAGTCCATGTTGTTCAAACAGTTGGGAGACAGACATGAGGGTGTAGAAATCATTATTTCTAACCTTGTCAATGACTACATTTCCTATTTATTTTGCTATATTTCCTATTCAAACTCATTTCATGTATGTTTTCATGAAAACAAGGACATTTCTAAGTGACCCCAAACTTTTGAACAGTAGTGTGTATATCTTATATATATATATATAGTACAAGTCAAAAGTTTGGACACACCTACTCATTCAAAGGTTTTTCTTCATTTTTACTATTTTCTACATTGTAGAATAATAGTGAAGACATCAAAACTATGGAATAACACATATGGAATCATGTAGTAACCAAAAAAAGTGTTAAATCAAAATATATGTTATATTTGAGATTTTTCATAGTAGCCACCCTTTGACTTGATGACAGCTTTGCACACTCTTGGCAATTTGGGCACCCAAAAATAAGCGATCAGATTTTTGGCCCATATCACCCAGCCCTAGATTAGGTTCTGTTTGCCTGTTTGGCCCAGTCCTGGAAGAGGACAACCTAAACCCTGCCAGAACCATCTTCAACCCTAGTCTCTGCCAGTCATTAAATAGCTACAAAAAAAATAGGCTCAAATGTTGTCGCTTCTGGAGTGAGAGAGAGACACAATATGGGGGTAACATGGTCCTCTGTTCAGCAGTCTGAATCCCCATCATTACCACCCCTGTTCAGCAGTCTGAATCCCCATCACCACCACCCCTGTTCAGCAGTCTGAATCCCCATCATTACCACCCCTGTTCAGCAGTCTGAATCCCCATCATTACCACCCCTGTTCAGCAGTCTGAATCCCCATCATTACCACCCCTGTTCAGCAGTCTGAATCCCCATCATTACCACCCCTGTTCAGCAGTCTGAATCCCCATCATTACCACCCCCTGTTCAGCAGTCTGAATCCCCATCATTACCACCCCTGTTCAGCAGTCTGAATCCCCATCATTACCACCCCTGTTCAGCAGTCTGAATCCCCATCATTACCACCCCTGTTCAGCAGTCTGAATCCCATCATTACCACCCCTGTTCAGCAGTCTGAATCCCATCATTACCACCCTGTTCAGCAGTCTGAATCCCCATCATTACCACCCCTGTTCAGCAGTCTGAATCCCCATCATCACCACCCCTGTTCAGCAGTCTGAATCCCCATCATCACCACCCTGTTCAGCAGTCTGAATCCCCATCATCACCACCCCTGTTCAGCAGTCTGAATCCCCATCATCACCACCCCTGTTCAGCAGTCTGAATCCCCATCATCACCACCCCTGTTCAGCAGTCTGAATCCCCATCATCACCACCCCTGTTCAGCAGTCTGAATCCCCATCATCACCACCCCTGTTCAGCAGTCTGAATCCCCATCATTACCACCCCTGTTCAGCAGTCTGAATCCCCATCATTACCACCCTGTTCAGCAGTCTGAATCCCCATCATTACCACCCCTGTTCAGCAGTCTGAATCCCCATCATTACCACCCCTGTTCAGCAGTCTGAATCCCCATCATTACCACCCCTGTTCAGCAGTCTGAATCCCCATCATTACCACCCCTGTTCAGCAGTCTGAATCCCCATCATTACCACCCCTGTTCAGCAGTCTGAATCCCCATCATTACCACCCCTGTTCAGCAGTCTGAATCCCCATCATTACCACCCCTGTTCAGCAGTCTGAATCCCCCATCATTACCACCCCTGTTCAGCAGTCTGAATCCCCATCATTACCACCCCTGTTCAGCAGTCTGAATCCCCATCATTACCACCCCTGTTCAGCAGTCTGAATCCCCATCTTACCACCCCTGTTCAGCAGTCTGAATCCCCATCTTTACCACCCCTGTTCAAGCAGTCTGAATCCCCATCGTTACCACCCCTGTTCAGCAGTCTGGAATCCCCATCGTTACCACCCCCTGTTCAGCAGTCTGAATCCCCATCCTTACCACCCCTGTCAGCAGTCTGAATCCCCATCATACCACCCCCCCCTGTTCAGCAGTCTGAATCCCCATCATTACCACCCCTGTTCAGCAGTATGATCCCCCATCATTACCCCCCTGTTCCAGCAGTCTGAATCCCCATCATTACCACCCCTGTTCAGCAGTCTGAATCCCCATCATTACCACCCTGTTCAGCAGTTCTGAATCCCCATCATTACCCACCCCTGTTCAGCAGTCTGAATCCCCATCATTACCACCCCTGTTCAGCAGTCTGAATCCCCATCATTACCACCCCTGTTCAGCAGTCTGAATCCCCATCATTACCACCCCTGTTCAGCCAGTCTGAATCCCCATCATTACCACCCCTGTTCAGCAGTCTGAATCCCCATCATTACCACCCCTGTTCAGCAGTCTGAATCCCCATCATTACCACCCCTGTTCAGCAGTCTGAATCCCCATCATTACCACCCCTGTTCAGCAGTCTGATCCCATCACCCACCCGGCAGAAGTATGAATCCCATCATTACCACCCCTGTTCAGCAGTCTGAATCCCCATCATCACCACCCCTGTTCAGCAGTCTGAATCCCCATCATCACCACCCCTGTTCAGCAGTCTGAATCCCCATCATTACCACCCCTGTTCAGCAGTCTGAATCCCCATCATTACCACCCCTGTTCAGCCAGTCTGAATCCCCATCATTACCACCCCTGTTCAGCAGTCTGAATCCCCATCATTACCAACCCCTGTTCAGCAGTCTGAATCCCCATCATTACCACCCCTGTTCAGCAGTCTGAATCCCCCATCATTACCACCCCTGTTCAGCAGTCTGAATCCCCATCATTACCACCCCTGTTCAGCAGTCTGAATCCCCATCATTACCACCCCTGTTCAGCAGTCTGAATCCCCATCATTACCACCCCTGTTCAGCAGTCTGAATCCCCATCATTACCACCCCTGTTCAGCAGTCTGAATCCCCATCACCACCACCCCTGTTCAGCAGTCTGAATCCCCATCATTACCACCCCTGTTCAGCAGTCTGAATCCCCATCATTACCACCCCTGTTCAGCAGTCTGAATCCCCATCATTACCACCCCTGTTCAGCAGTCTGAATCCCCATCATTACCACCCCTGTTCAGCAGTCTGAATCCCCATCATTACCACCCCTGTTCAGCAGTCTGAATCCCCATCATTACCACCCCTGTTCAGCAGTCTGAATCCCCATCATTACCACCCCTGTTCAGCAGTCTGAATCCCCATCATTACCTCGCCTGTTCAGCTGAAGTGTCCCTGCCTTAAAGGTCACACAACATAAACACTGAGACAGTACATTTTCAAGGTGGCCCAATGTTACAGATTTAGAAAGGAGAGTACTGCAAGGACAACTTGGACTGTATAATAAAGATGTGGTAATATTTCCCAGACACCACCACTCTCCTCCTGCTCTCAGCAGCCACGCAGCTGTACCCAGATAGTTGCTTGGTTGGCTCAGATACGGTTCAGTGGAACACCCACCTTGAATTCCACTAACACACAATCTGCCAACAACGCTACATTAGCCTGGGAAACAGAGCACTGCACTGTGAGGTCTATGGTTTGGGTTAGGACAAGCCAAGGGTTGGAGTCCATATCAATTCAGGAAATAAAAGTTATCAGGCAATTGAATTTCAAATGATTTCCTTAATTTTATTCAAATGAAATGGAGTGCACCCGGATTGAGGACAGAGTGGATGAAGCCTGGCTTGTGTCTCTGAGTAACATTGTGTTCTGCGGGGCAGGCAGCAATATAGTTGAATCAGAACGTGGAAACCACTAGGTAATACACAGATCTCTGCTCAACATAGAATCACATGGTTATCTGTCTCTCTGTGAGAGCCGAACAGAACAAAGTTGACTACAAATACAAAGTTGGCAATGTCTTTGCAATTGATACAAGCAGGCAACTTATAAAAAGATGCTTCAGATGAAAACCAAGACGACTGCTTTAAATTGAAATACAGTAGGCTATAGGCCTATTTCACAATCATATTGAAATGCATTTAATGTTAAACAAATGGAGTTCTGTTTTGCTACATGTAGACTACTATCTGTAATTTGTCTCCAAAGCCTATAGCTCATGACGTGTAGCCTAACATGAGCGCAATGATGTGCCAAATCGGTGATTCTGTGAATGTTTATTGGGTAAGCGTTAGAATAAGCCGCCTCAATATTTGCAGCCGTAAGTGCTAATCTCTCTAGAAGTGGATTGTGAAATAATTCTAATATTAAAGTAAGATTTGAATGGAGAAAGCTGACCCGAGAGCAGCGCTGCCTTTCTTTCAATCCCATCAGTATCGACACAAGCCTCAACGACGCACCTACGGAACGTTCTCTCTGCGTGTTGTTTTGGGGAACGCATGTTACATCTTCTGGTCGTTGTAGAAAAGATGAAGCGTTAAAACACGGGTAAGCCTAAGGACCATCACTATGGGAAACTGGGCTCTGCTCTACACGGGTAAGCCTAAGGACCATCACTATGGGAAACTGGGCTCTGCTCTACACGGGTAAGCCTAAGGACCATCACTATGGGAAACTGGGCTCTGCTCTACACGGGTTAAGCCTAAGGACCATCTATGGAAACTGGGCTTGCTCTACACGGGTAGCCTTTAAGGGGTCACACTAGGGAAACGGTTCATGTGTGCTCCTACGACATTTCAAGCTACAAAGGCGAAACGGCAAGTCAGCACCATTAGGCGAAAAACCAGACCTTCCCGTCAAACATCTCCATTTATTGGCCGATGAAACTGGTGGGATGACACCACAACGGAGGTCAACCCCTAGGGCCAGGAACCGCAAACTCACAGCTGTACTTAGGGGTGGAAACGGAGAGGTCACACCTTAGGGGGAAACGGAGAGGTCACACCTTAGGGGGAAACGGAGAGGTCACACCTTAGGGGGGAAAGGGAGAGGTCACACCTTAGGGGGGAAAGGGAGAGGTCACACCTTAGGGGGGAAAGGGAGAGGTCACACCTTAGGGGGGAAAGGGATGGGAAGGTCACACCTTAGGGGGAAAGGGAGAGGTCACACCTTAGGGGGAAGGAAGGACCTAGGGGAAACGGAGAGGTCACACCTTAGGGGTGGAAACGGAGAGGTCACACCTTAGGGGTGGAAACGGAGAGGTCACACCTTAGGGGCGGAAACGGAGAGGTCACACCTTAGGGGCGGAAACGGAGAGGTCACACCTTAGGGGCGGAAACGGAGAGGTCACACCTTAGGGGCGGAAACGGAGAGGTCACACCTTAGGGGCGGAAACGGAGAGGTCACACCTTAGGGGCGGAAACGGAGAGGTCACACCTTAGGGCGGAAACGGAGAGGTCAACTAGGGGAAACGGAGAGGTCACACCTTAGGGGCGGAAACGGAGAGGTCACACCTTAGGGGCGGAAAGGGAGAGGTCACACCTTAGGGACGGAAAGGAGAGGTCACACTTAGGGGCGGAAACGGAGGAAAGGTCAACCAGGGACGGAAAGGAGAGGTCACACCTTAGGGCGGAAACGGAGAGGTCAACCTTAGGGGGGAACGGGAGGCAACTTAGGGGCGGAAACGGAGAGGTCACACCTTAGGGGCGAGAACTAGGGGGCAACCAGGGGTAAAGGGAAAGGAGGTCACACCTTAGGGGGGAAGAGGTCACACTGGGGGTAACTAGGAGAGGTCACACCTTAGGGGGAAACGGAGAGGTCACACCTTAGGGGCGGAAAGGAGAGGTACACCTTAGGGGCGGAAACGGAGAGGTCACACTTAGGGGGTCACACCTAGGGCGGAAGGGAGACCTAGCTTAGGGGGAGGAGAGTCACACCTTAGGGGAGGAAGGAGGGTCACACCTTAGGGGCGGAACGGAGAGGTTGAAAACCTTAGGGGCGTAAAGGGAGAGGTCACCCCTTAGGGGTGGAAACGGAGAGGTCACACCTTAGGGGTGGAAACGGAGAGGTCACACACGGGTCCTCACCAGAGTTCAGGTTAGGAAAATGAGGCGCCAGACATTTGACCGGCAGCGTTTTTCATTTAACGGACATTTGAGAAATTTACCGGACCCATACGCATTGGGTGCGTAACCTGATTAGGGCGTCCACCCACGGTGCTCAGAATGACAGAAATCAAATCAAATTTTCGAATCAAATCAAATTTTATTTGTCACATGCGCAGAATACAACAGGTGTAGACCTTACCGTGAAATGCTTACTTACAAGCCCTTAACCAACAATGCAGTTCAATAAATAGAGTTAATAAAATATTTACTAAATAAACTAAAAGTAAAAAAAGTATAAAAAGTAACACATTTTCATACAATAACAAGGCTATATACAGGGGGTACCAAGTCAATGGGCGGGAGTACAGGTTAGTCACATTTCGATTATGCTAATTCATCTTCACAGAAGATGCAACTCCAGGATGCAACGGCGTGCGTCCTTACCAAATTCCGATGCGCACTTTGAAGATGTTAGAATAACTGTCCACATTTAGTTTTAGTTTAGTTAGTAACGAACAGCAGAATCCCTAGCCTATGTCAACCTTTTATCCCCCACAGTAGAAAAGTTGACCTACTCTATTGGTCAGCTTGTCTTTCTGTTCGAGAAATAAATAGCCTATTCCAAAACAGACTCTGGGACAGTAAATTAGCAATGAGGCTGATGCAACAGATGAGAACATTTCGCTTTAAAAACTGTTGATAAACATTTCTTCAGATTATAAACGCAGCAATGCGCACAAGGCATTAGGTTCAACTGTTGTCAAAAGCGCACTGCACATGCAAGACATGTGACAGAGATGAAAATATCCCTAAGAAATGTAGAAAGAGGATCTAAAGATGCAACAAGCATGGGTTCCTAATATGATTGGTCAAAATTTTTAAACGTGCATTTTTCCATATATATATATATAGACACATTCAATATGTTTTAATCAAATCAACTATATGCACTGAGCTTGTCTGATGCTTTAAGAACACTGTTCAATTAAATAATTAAGACACACAAATGACTTGAGGGAGTCCACCCGCAATTGATTTGATTGTGCCAGGCCGGGCTCAGACTTGCTGAACTGACTACCCCCCGTTGTCTCTATCTCCTCCCTGCTGCAGCGACCCCCACAGAACAGGGTTTATCGCACTGTCCGTGTTACTAAAGCTGCAATATAATTACAGCCATTTCTGACTGAAAAGTTCTGTTATCGAAATCCCTCATTCGTTTAGGGAAAAACATAACCTATTCCCTCAACATTTACATTTTAGTCATTTAGCAGACGCTCTTATCCAGAGCGACTTACAGGAGCAATTAGGGTTAAGTGCCTTGCTCAAGGGCACATCGACAGATTTTTCACCTAGTCGGCTCGGGGATTAGAACCAGTGACCTTTCGGTTACTGGCACAACGCTCTTAACCACTAAGCTACCTGCCGCCCTGCAACCCTTGCTCTCTTTACGTGACACATGTATGCATCGCATGCACGTGACCAATAGAGCCTGACCTATAGCATATCATAATCACATCAATAAATTGGTTATAACAAACTCCGAACACCGTAACAGCAAAATGGATGCAGATGACTTGACAAACACACACGAAACGGGGGAATGTTTACTGGTTGCTCAGGAGGTAAAGGGGAACTCCGATGTGTGCAATACATTTGACTAGTTGTGGAGATCAAGAAAAATAACGTAAGGAGCAAGCGCTGCGTGCATATTATGTGTGCCAAACGGGTGCTGTTAGATTACAATATAATTGTTCTAAAGAAAATCTTGGTCGACCGAGAGTCGTCTGTTCTTTTGACCAATCGATTGGTCTAAATTTTGTTTGAATACACCTATATGTAGGCTACTTTGTCTGATGCTTTAAGCACTGCAATAAAAAATTAAGACAATTTACTAAAGAGGGAGCCAGAGATCTATATAGAAAGAAAAAAACCTGTTCCCTATCCGACCTCCCCCTCCTTCCGCTGCTGTAGCCCGGTAATAGGCTACGCCAGCGGTCGGCAACCTTTTCCTTTTGGAGTGCCAAGTTATCGTACCATTTCCACTGATCTGCGTGCCAGTTATGATTTTCATACGAACATTTTTGTGGAACAGTTTCATTTCATTTATAATAAAGTCTTCATATCTCAAAATCAATGTCATGTGGTTAATCAAAATTCTATACAAATTAAAATGATACAAATCTAAAAAGTAACTTCTATTGCCAACTATGTAAAAATAGCCTACATAAAGCCAACAAATAAAAACATTGCAGCCTGCAGGTAGAAAATATCCTGATAAAAATAAATATCCTATAAATCACGTTGGCTTATGCATTGCCTGTCTGCAAGGAACTTTAAATCATTGTATCAACAATTAACTTGGGTCTGGCCTGAAGCTCATGCTAGCAAACTTGCAACATTGTATAAAATATTCTGGGCCCAGACAGACACAGCTGTAGGACCTCGTAGGACCGGTTTTAGAGCATTAAATTGTTTCCCCTTTCATGCTGAGTGGTTATCGAAAGGGAGAGAGCTGGAAAGATTTTTCAAATAGGCTACATTGAGGAACTATTGTCATTCTCAATGGATGTAAAAACAGACTTTGTTTACTTGCTTTTCGAGGCGAAGAAAAAAATGACTTTGAGAAGCTCCACAGTGATGGTGAGTTAAGACAATCAGAAATAGTATCAGATCCCCAAATGGGCACATTTAGAAGCCTACATTTGCACGCAGGCAAGGTAGCCCAGGCCTAGTTATATGCGTAATCTGGTGCGTGTCCTTACTCAAGGTTGACAGGAGTGCTCCAAACAAAAGACAATTAATAAATTGACAACTTGTAAATGGAATGAAATAAACCAAAACACAAGTGTAGCCTGGGTTGTGTAGCCTGGGTTGTGCGCTCTGCAAACAACGTGTCCACTCTTAAAACCTCTACTACAGGCCAGGACCTTGTGCTGAGAGTGGACTTAGGCTACGCCTGCTTAGATATGATATGTGATATGAGAAGGGCACTACTATTCTGGTTCATGTAGTGGCCTCAATTCAATTCAAATAACTTTATTCTCTCTACTTCATTTGTTCTTTTGACAGGATGCCATCTCTGCCCCCTTTAAAAAGCTAGGAAACAAGCATGCTTTTGGCAACACCAAACAATGTTTCGTTCTAATTTAGCAACAGTGCCACCACCAGTCAGTCAGCCACTCACAGTCACAGGACAACCTTTCAGCTGCCAAACTAACACACGGTGGACGTTTTCATCCTCAGCCCAGGGGAAGCAGGAAGTGCAGGCCGACTCTCTGAACAGACAGGGAGGAGGGTTAGGGCAGTGGGACACACTCCCTCCTCTCTGCTGCACTCTGTCTATACATTAACAGGAGAGAGAATGGGTGTCCCAGTTCATTTAAACCTGACAGGGCCTCCCTGGTAGGCCCCACCACAGGGCTGTAATGATCACGGTACTGGGCCTTGTGAATACTGCCTCTCTGTTGTATAATGTAGGACTCCAGGTGGATTAGGACTCAATGTGCAGAGCTGACCCAGACGTTTCCTACGGTTCATCTGGACTAGCAGGCAGGCATCTCGCCAGGCAGGCATCTCGCCAGGCAGGCATCTCGCCAGGCAGGCATCTCGCCAGGCAGGCAGCGCCGTGCTGGCCTGACCACATTTAGATCTGTTTAATGATAGACAGCCAGGCAAGATGGCTCTGCCTCGATTTGGTAAATATGACTATAACGCCATCCCCTCCTGATTCCTGCTTACAAGCAAAAACTCAAAACAGGAAGTACCAGTGACACGCTCAATTCGGAAGTGGTCCGATGAATCGGATGCTAAGCTACAGGATTGTTTTCGCTAGGACAGACTGGGATGTGTTCAGGGATTCATCCGATGGCATTGAGGAGTTTTACCACATCAGTCACCGGCTTCATTAATAAGTGCATCGACTACATCGTCCCCACAGCGACATATCCCAACCGATATGGGATTTTGGGATCCAATACCGATTCCGATTATTTAAAAAAATATTGGCATATATATTGGTTATTAATAGCTGTATGGATTGTGCTTAAAAACAACCCTACAAAAGATAGTCATTAAACTGATTTCTTAAATTTCAGGAAAGAATTTAGGAGCACCAGAAAGACAATTTGTTAATAGAAAACTGTGTTACTCTAGTGAAAGGAGGATAAACAGCACCGATTCCAGCAAAAGCTTTGCCTCTGAAGACTGAGCTGCCTCGTGCTCGCCAGCAGGAAAACAACGACATAGGATTGTTTGCTTCCCTGATCTCCCCTGACAGGGTAGTGGGTTCGATCCCCGGGACCACCCATACATAAAAATGTATGCACACATGACTGTAAGTCGCTTTGGATAAAAGCATCTGCTAAATGGCATATTATATTATTAGCTGGCTAGCTAGCACTCGTCATGGAAATGGGGGTGGTGAAATGTGAATTGGGACCAGTCCCAGACAAGTGACAATGAACCCATACATCAAAACGTAGCTATGAAGCGCTACTTTATAACCGCCTATGTTTTTTTTTGTGTGTCTCTGAAAACATTTGAATGACAGAGCTTGAGGAATACCCTTCACAAAAGAGCAAATATAAAACACAGCAGTTTTCGCTGGCTTCACTAACGGGCCGTAACGTTAACGTTACCACGGAGTTGAACGTTCTTAGCACGGCACTTGCTTTACATTTGGGCATAGCGTCCACTGCTTCTCACGACACCCAACCATGACACTTCACCGAACAGTATATGGCCAGGGTGCGGTTTTGGCACTTGGTTGAGCTGGCAAGCGTCTATCTCCTCAGGACTCACCGTAGAAGCAGTAACAGCTAGTTCACTCTCCTCTGGACTCCGACTGGTGCAGTTGCGTTGGGTGTCCAGCCTTGCTGTAGCGCCATGGCAAGATAGGCTTATAGCCATGTGAAGAGCGCCCTCTTCAGGACAAATAATTAAATGCAAAGAAATATGTCAATTTCTATGAACTGCTTTTTCCAGCGCGTTTTCTCCTCCTCTTATAAATCGGTCTTATTCGGTGGATTAAATGCCGATAGAAAAAGGCTAATATTGGCCGATAATATTGGCCAACCGATAAAATTGGTTGGGCTCTAATCCCAAACAGAAGCCATGGATTTACAGGCAACATCCGCAATGAGCTAAAAGGCTAGAGCTGAATCTTTCAAGGAGCGGGACACTAACTCGGACGCTTATAAGAAATCTCTCAGACGAACCACTGAACCACGCATGAGCACCGGCTGTTCCGTACGACTGTGTGATCACGCTCTGAGTAGCCGATGTGAGTAAGACCTTTAAAACAGGTCAACATTCACAAGGCAAGACGGATTACCGGGACGTGTACTCGGAGCATGCACTGACCAGCTGGCAAGTGTATTCACCTCTCCCTGACCCTGTCTGTAATACCTACGTTTCAAGCAGACCACAGGTAACCTGTCTAAATGCCTATCGGCCCATAGCACTCACGTCTGTAGCCATGAAATACTTTGAAAGGCTGCTCACTGGCTCACATCAACACCATCATCCCAGACACCCTGGACCCACTCTAACACACAAACCACCCCAACAGATCCACAGATGATGCAATCTCTATTGCGCTCCACACTGCCCTTTCCCACCTGGACAAAAGTAACACCTACGTGAGAATGCTGTTCATTGACTACAGCTCAGCGTTCAACACCATAGTGCCCTCCAAGCTCATCACTAAGCTCAGGACCCTGGGACTGAACATCTCCTTCTGAAAATGGATCCTGGACTTCCTGACGGGCAGCCCCCAGATGGTGAGGGTAGGCAACATCCGCCATGCTGATCCTCAACACGGGAGCCTCTCAGGGGTGCGTGCTTAATCCACTCCTGTACTCCCTGTTCACCCATGACTCCAACACCATCATTATGTTTGCCGACGACACAACGATGAGGTCAGATAGGGAGGAGGTCAGAGACCTGCAGTGTGGTGCAGGACACAACCTCTCCCTCATGGAGCAAGATCAGGAGCCATGATACTTTGAAAAGGGCATGCCCATACGGCGTTATCAGACCTGGTGCCCATAACAACACGCGGCCGATCCACAATGATCCAATCCTCTATGGCGGCCACAGCCCCTCCCCGGACAAACTCACACCTACGGGGGGCGAGTTCCTGACCATCAGGACCTTCAACACCATGTGCCTCGAGCTCATCCTAGCTAGGCCCTGGGACTGAACATCTCTCTGAAAGGAGCTGGACCTGACGGGCAGCCCCCAATCGGTAGGACCTCATACCGCATGCTGATCCCTCACCGGAGCCTCCAGTGCTGCTTATCCACTCGTGTGCCTGTGCCCATGACTCCAACACCATCATATGTTCCTCAACCAACGTGAGGTCAGAGGGAGGCCGAACCAGGCCATGTGGGCGCACAAGCTCCTGCCTCCAGATCAACAGGCAGGCAAGAAGGACGCATGAATTTTCGGACTCAGCAACACAGGAGCCCAGCTGGACGTGCTACGCCAGGCAGATCCTGGGGCCGAGCTCCTGCACCAGACCTCTTGACCTGAAGCTTCTCCAGGCCATAAGCTGCCGAGCTCCTGCCTCAGACCTCTATACCAGGGTCGTCCCGCATCAACCTCTATACCGGGCTGTGCACTCCCTGCTCGGACATCATACTATGCAACAGCACACACGGACTTGGAGCCACTTTACCCTACGCAGTCAGACCTTTACCACGGCTGGCCACTCACCTGCATCCATGACCTCTGTACCCAGGGCCATCCCTGACTCTCCTGGTACTCTCATTATCCAGGCCCTGCCATCCTCAGTGCTGCTACTCGTATTAGCCGTATTCCTGCTACCCTGACTCCACTCAACTGACTTCCGTAATGCCAGTTACTGGACCGGCCAACATCCATTATCTAGACTCCTGTTAAGCCATGTATTACTGACCTGCACCACAGTACTGGTATTCTTTATCGCCATGTTACCTCTACCCACACTGACCTTTCCACTCAGTACTGCTGTATATACTTTATTACCTGTAAGTATAGCTATCAGGTATTACCTGGTACCCTGCACATCCACTAGTACTGGTATTCCTGTATATAGCCATGTTATTACCTGAGTACCCTGCAACAATCACTTAGTACTGGTACTTCCTGTATATAGCCATGTTATTACCTGGTACCCCTGCACATCCATAGCTGTACTCCGTATATAGCAGTTATTACCTGGTTATATCCGAATCCCACTTAGTACTGGTACTTCCTGTATATAGCCATGTTATTACCTGGTACCCCTGCACATCCACTAGTACTGGTACTTCCTGTAATAGCCATTTATTACCTGGTACCTGACATTGACTCAGACTGGTATGGTATTTTACCTTTTAAGGTAACTATTTATTTTATATCTTTAACTCTGCATGTTGAAAATGGACCCATAGCATTTCACTGTTAGTCTAGACCAACCTGGGGGCTGTTTACAGGTGGAAGTCATGTGAAAATTTTGATTTGAGTTGATTTGAGATAACAGTCCATCTAACCAGTACTCCTGAGTGGCGCAGTGGTCTAAGGGACTGCACTGCAGTGCTAACTGTGCCACTAGAGATCCTGGTTCGAATCCAGGCTCTGTCGCAGCCGGCCGCGACCGGGAGACTCATGGGCGGCGCACAATTGGCCCAGCGTCGTCCAGGGTAGGGGAGGGAATGGCCGGCAGGGATGTAGCTCAGTTGATAGAGCATGGCGTTTGCAACTTTGTGGGTTCGATTCCCACGGGGGGCCAGTATAAAAAAAAAATATATGTATTCACTAACTGTAAGTCGCTCTGGATAAGAGCGTCTGCTAAATGACTAAAATGTAATGTAACCAGGCAGGCAGCACTGTGCTGGTTTGGAGACATTTAGAGCTGTTTAATGACAAACAGCCAGGCAGATAAACTTGCAGCAGCTTGCTTGGGCCCTAGCACCCCTATATAAAGAACCTGTTTAATCTCAACACATCATGGTTAGGAGATTAAGTGAGTATTTTATACACTGAGCTGTGAAGTGCTGCCCCGTCCTCTTATGACCAGGTGTCAACCAAAAGGGACAGCAGAGATGGCTGGAATAAGGCAGCTTTATCCAAAAACCCACATGCAGTTGCATCTTCCTCTGAAACTACTGTCAGACAAAAATCAGGTAATTTTTTTTGGAAAAAATAAAAAGCTATCCAATCATGCTGTTTATATGCCAAACGGAGCACAGTGATTTTATATTTGCATTTCCATTGCATCTTCAATTAGGCGGAAACCAATTTTATAGGGGCCTACAACTGTAGCCTGCTGACTGATCAAAAGTGATAACAACATTTACATTTTAGTCATCAGGCAAACGCTCGAATCCAGAGTGACTTACAGTAGTGATGCATACATTCACTTATTTTTCTTTCTTTTTTATACTGGTTCATACTGAGATTGCGCAAAGGTATTATTTTTTTCCCTACAAAACAATCAATGTAAATATGAATATTGTCCAGTTAAAATGTATTTAATTGTGTATGGAGGAGGTGTGTCACACTAAAGACTTGTGTGGAGCAGAATCAACAACCTCTGTGAGAAGGTGTTAAAGTTCACAGTTAGCCATTGTTATGTAAATGCCAGCTGAAAGGTACCCAGAGCCATGGCCCAGTGAGACACGGGTGCCAGCCTGCGGAAGTGGAAACTGAAAGGTTTAAGCCTTTTGGGTAAAACACTGGGGTAAATTCTCAAAGGAAATGCACCAACTGCAAGGAATTTGGGCTTTTCCAGTCAGTCAGTCAGACACCATCTTCTCCCTAAGATGTTTTCCACAGAGCTGGCTGAATAACAGAATGTCAGTCCCCCAGTTTCCACAGAGCTGGCTGAATAACAGAATGTCAGTCCCCCAGTTTCCACAGAGCTGGCTGAATAACAGAATGTCAGTCCCCCAGTTTCCACAGAGATGGCTGAATAACAGAAGGTCAGTCCCCCAGTTTCCACAGAGCTGGCTGAATAACAGAATGTCAGTCCCCCAGTTTCCACAGAGATGGCTGAATAACAGAATGTCAGTCCCCCAGTTTCCACAGAGCTGGCTGAATAACAGAATGTCAGTCCCCCAGTTTCCACAGAGCTGGCTGAATAACAGAATGTCAGTCCCCCAGTTTCCACAGAGCTGGCTGAATAACAGAATGTCAGTCCCCCAGTTTCCACAGAGCTGGCTGAATAACAGAAGGTCAGTCCCCCAGTTTCCACAGAGCTGGCTGAATAACAGAATGTCAGTCCCCCAGTTTCCACAGAGCTGGCTGAATAACAGAATGTCAGTCCCCCAGTTTCCACAGAGCTGGCTGAATAACAGAATGTCAGTCCCCCAGTTTCCACAGAGATGGCTGAATAACAGAAGGTCAGTCCCCCAGTTTCCACAGAGCTGGCTGAATAACAGAATGTCAGTCCCCCAGTTTCCACAGAGATGGCTGAATAACAGAATGTCAGTCCCCCAGTTTCCACAGAGCTGGCTGAATAACAGAATGTCAGTCCCCCAGTTTCCACAGAGCTGGGCTGAATAACAGAATGTCAGTCCCCCAGTTTCCACAGAGCTGGCTGAATAACAGAATGTCAGTCCCCCAGTTTCCACAGAGCTGGCTGAATAACAGAAGGTCAGTCCCCCAGTTTCCACAGAGCTGGCTGAATAACAGAATGTCAGTCCCCCAGTTTCCACAGAGCTGGCTGAATAACAGAATGTCAGTCCCCCAGTTTCCACAGAGCTGGCTGAATAACAGAATGTCAGTCCCCCAGTTTCCACAGAGCTGGCTGAATAACAGAATGTCAGTCCCCCAGTTTCCACAGAGCTGGCTGAATAACAGAATGTCAGTCCCCCAGTTTCTCCTGCTTAACAAACATATAGATAACAGATGCCCCCAATCATACACTGGCCACTGGAGCTGAACTGAATGCTATCAAACTCTTCTTCTAGAAACCTTATGTACTTAGTACCAAGGGAAGGATTTCCTAATGTGTAATCGAAAATGGCGCCGACAGAGTGCTGCCTTGCTTCTAGCTCTTAGGGAACTTTGCATTATTTTGTTTATGTATTATTTCATACGTTATTAGGGCAGATTTTATTTTGTGTTATTACATTACAGCCGGGAAGAACTATTGGATATCAGAGCGGCGGTAACTCACCAGCACTACCACCAGGAATACGACTTTCCCGAAGCGGATCCTTTGTTCGCACCCCCCAGGGCAATTGAACTGATTCCAGAGGCCGACCCAAAACAACGCCGGCGGAGGAGAGGTACTCGGAGCGGTCTCCTAGTCTGACTTAGGAGGCGCGCACACCCAACCGCTTCTGAGTATATTACTCGCTAATGTTCAGTCTCTGGATAATAAAGTTGAGGAGCTCAGGGCGAGGGTTGCTTTCCAGAGAGACATCAGGGATTGTAACATATTCTGTTTCACGGAAACATGGCTCTCTCAGGATATACTCTCCGAGTCGGTCCAGCCAGTTGGGTTCTTAGTTCATCACGCAGACAGGAATAAATATCTCTCCGGGAAGCAGAAGGGCGGAGGTTGTATTTTCATGATTAACGACTCATGGTTTAATTGTGATAACATACAGGCAACTCAAGTCCTTTTGTTCACCCGACCTAGAATACCTCACAATCAAATGCCGACCGTATTATCTCTGAAGATAATTTTCTTTGGTTATAACACGTCGGACCTCAAGGAACTACACTGGACTTTATGCAAACTGGAAACCACATATCCTGAGGCTGCATTTATTGAAGCTGGGGATTTTAACAAAGCAAATTTGAGGAAAGGGCTGCCTAAGTTCTATCAACACATCAACTGTTGTACTCGCGCTGCTAAAACACTCGACCACTGCTACTCCAACTTCCGGGATGCCTACAAGGTTCTCCCCCGCCCTCCTTTCGGCAAATCTGACCACGACTCCATTTTGCTCCTCCCTTCCTATAAGCAGAAACTCAAACAGGAAGTACCCGTGCTAAGGACTATTCAACGCTGGTCTGACCAATCGGAATTGTTTCGATCACGTGGACTGGGATATGTTCCCGGGTAGCTTCAGAGAATAATAGACGTATATCCTGATATGGTGACTGAGTTTATCAGGAAGTGTATAGGAGATGTTGTACCCACTGTGACTATTAAAACCTACCCTAACCTGAAACCGTGGATAGACGGCAGCGTTCGCACAAAACTGAAAGCGCGAAACACCGCATTTAACCATGGCAAGGTGACTGGGAATATGGCAGAATACAAACAGTGTAGCTATTCACTCCGTCGGCAATCAAACAGGCAAAACGTCAATACAGAGACAAAGTGGAGTCGCAATTCAACGGATCAGACACGAGACTTATGTGGCAGGGACTACAGACAAGCACGGACTACAAAATGAAAAACAGCCACGTCGGACACCGACGTCTTGCTTCCGGACAAGCTAAACACCTTCATTGCCCGCTTTGACGATGATACAGTGCCACCGAAGCGGCCCGCTACCAAGGACTGTGGGCTCTCCTTCTCCGTGGCCGACGTGAGTAAGACATTTAAGCGTATTAACCCTCGCAAGGCTGACGGCCCAGATGGCATCCCTAGCCGCATCCTCAGAGCATGCGCAGACCAGCTGGCTGGTGTGTTTACGGACATATTCAATCTCTCCCTATCCCAGTCTGCTGTCCCCACTTGCTTCAAGATGGCCACCATTGTCCCTGTACCCAAGAAAGTAGCACTCACTTCTATCATCATGATAGTGCTGAGAGACTAGTCAAGGATCATACCACCTCTACCTTACCTGACACCCTAGACCCACTTCAATTTGCTTACCGCCCCAATAGATCCACAGGCGATGCAATCGCCATCACATTGCCATATCCCATCTGGACAAGAGGAATACCTATGTAAGAATGCTGTTCATTGACTATAGCTCAGCATTCAACACCATAGTACCCTCCAAGCTCATCATTATGCTCGAGGCCCTGGGTCTGAACCCCGCCCTGTGCAACTAGGTCCTGGACTTCCTCAACACTGGGGCCCCACAAGGGTGTGTGCTCAGCCCCCTCCTGTACTCCCTGTTCACCCATGACTGCGTAGCCAAGCACGCCACCAACTCAATCATCAAGTTTGCAGACGACAACAGTAGTAGGCTTGATTACCAACAACGATGAGACAGCCTACAGGGAAGAGGTGAGGGCTCTGGGAGTGTGGTGCCAGGGCAATAACCTCTCCCTCAACAAAACAAAGGAGATGATTGTGGACTTCAGGAAACAGCAGGGGGAGCACGCTTCTGTCCACATCGACGGGACCGCTGTGGAGCAGGTGGAAAGCTTAAGTTCCTCGGCATACACATCACTGACGATCTGAAATGGTCCACCCACGCAGACAGTGTGGTGAAGAAGGCCCAACAGCACCTCTTCAACCTCAGGAGGCTGAAGAAATTTGGCTTGGCACCTAAAATCCTCAAACTTTTACAGATGCAAAATTGAGAGCATCCTGTCAGGCTGTATCAACGCCTGGTATGGCAACTGCACTGCCCGCAACCGCAGGGCTCTCCAGAGGGTGGTGCGGTCTGCCCAACGCATCACCGGGGGCAAACTACCTGCCCTCCAGGGCACCTACAGCACCCGATGTCACAGGAAGACCAAAAAGATCATCAACCACCCGAGCCACGGCCTGTTCACCCTGCTATCATCCAGAAGGCGAGGTCAGTACAGGTGCATCAAAGCTGGGACCAAGAGACTGAAAAACAGCTTCCATCTCAAGGCCATCAGACTGTTAAATAGCCTTCACTAGCACATTAGAGGCTGCTGCCTATATACATAGATTATAAATCACTGGACACTTTAATAAATGGAACACTAGTCACTTTAATAATGTTTACATATCTTGCATTACTCATCTCATATGTATAGTTGAAGTCGTAAGTTTACATACACCTTAGCCAAATACATTTAAACTCAGTTTTTCACAATTCCTGACATTTAATCCTAGTAAAAATTCATTGTCTTAGGTCAGTTAGATTCACCACTTTATTTTAAGAATGTGAAATGTCAGAATAATAGTAGAGAGAATTATTTATTTCAGCTTTTATTTCTTTCATCACATTCCCAGTGGGTCAGAAGTTTACATACACTCAATTAGTATTTGGTAGCATTGCCTTTAAATTGTTTAACTTGGGTCAAACGTTTCAGGTTGCCTTCCACAAGCTTCCCACAATAAGTTGGGTGAATTTTGGCCCATTCCTCCAGACAGAGCCAGGTTTGTAGGCCTCCTTGCTCGCACACGCTTTTTCAGTTCTACCCACAGATTTTTTTATAGGATTGAGGTCAGGGCTTTGTGATGGCCACTCCAATACCTTGACTTTTTTGTCCTTAAGCCATTTTGCCACAACTTTGGAATTATGCTTGGGGTCATTGTCCATTTGGAAGACCCATTTGCGACCAAGATTTAACTTCTTGACTGATGTCTTGAGATGTTGCTTCAATATATCCACATCATTTTCCTTCCTCATGATGCCATCTATTTTGTGAAGTGCACCAGTTCCTCCTGCAGCAAAGCACCCCCACAGCATGATGCTGCCACCCCCGTGCTTCACGGTTGGGATGGTGTTCTTCAGCTTGCAAGCTACCCCCTTTTTCCTCCAAACCTAACGATGGTCATTATGGCCAAACATTTCTATTTTTGTTTCATCAGACCAGAGGACATTTCTTAAAAATGTACGATCTTTGTCCCCATGTGCAGTTGCAAACCGTAGTCTGGCTTTTTTATGGCGGTTTTGGAGCAGTGGCTTCTTCCTTGCTGAATGGCATTTCAGGTTATGCCGATATAGGACTTGTTTTACTGTGGATATAGATACTTTTGTACCTGTTTCATCCAGCATCTTCACAAGGTCCTTTGCTGTTGTTCTGGGATTGATTTGCACTTTTCACACCAAAGTATGTTCATCTCTAGGAGACAGAACGTGTCTCCTTCTGAGCAGTATGACGGCTGCGTGGTCCTATGGTGTTTATACTTGCGTACTATTGTTTGTACAGAGGAATGTGGTACCTTCAGGCATTTGGAAATTGCTCCCAAGGATGAACCAGACTTGTGGAGGTCTACAATTTTTTTTCTGAGGTCTTGGCTGATTTATTTTGATTTTCCCATGATGTCAAGCAAAGAGGCACTGAGTTTGAAGGTAGGCCTTGAAATACATCCACAGGTACACCTCCAATTGACTCAAATTATGTCAATTAGCCTATCAGAACCTTCTAAAGCCATGACATTCTTTTCTGAAATTTTCCAAGCTGTTTAAAGGCACAGTCAACTTAGTGTATGTAAACTTCTGACCCACTGGAATTGTGATACAGTGAATTATAAGTGAAATAATCTGTCTGTAAACAATTGTTGGAAAAATTACTTGTGTCATGCACAAAGTAGATGTCCTAACCGACTTGCCAAAACTATAGTTTGTTAACAAGAAATTTGTGGAGTGGTTGAAAAAACATAGTTTTAATGACTCCAACCTAAGTGTATGTAAACTTCCGACTTCAACTGAATATACTGGATCTTAGTCTATGCCACTCAGACATTGCTCGTCCATATATTGATATATTCTCAATTCCTTTGCTTTACTTAGATGTGTGTGTATTGGGTATATGATGTGACATTGTCAGATATTACTTGTTAGAAATTACTGCACTGTCGGAGCTAGAAACACAAACATTTCACTACACCCGCTATCACATCTGCTAAACACGTGTATGTGACCAACAAAATGTGATTTGATTTGAGATACAGTATCCCTGCGCTCAGTCTGTGTAAAGAAAAACAAACAGTAAAGTGATAAGGGTTGTCAAACACAAGAACCAGAAAACACAGTTCATGTGATAATTACAGGATTAACAGTTGAACTAAGCTCACGGGGCATTTATAAGTCCAAAAAGTGATGTAGTAACTGCAGATTGCCCCTTTAATGATAATATTTGCCAGCAATTACAAAATACAGGGTTTAGGACAGGTCTCCTGTAGCTCAGTTGGTAGAGCATGGCGCTTGCAATGCCAGGGTTGTGGGTTTGATTCCCACAGGGGGGGGGGAGTATGAAAATGTATGCACTCACTAACTGTAAGTTGCTCTGGATAAGAGCGTCTGCTAAATGACTAAAATGTCAAATGCAATTACAAAATACAGGGTTTAGGACAGGGCTCTACGCGGACCTTTTTTTACAAGGAGCACGTGCCTAAATTGAAAAATGTAGGCGTACACGAAGAAATTAAGGAGCACAATTAAAAATATTTCATTTTAAATCCAGGTCACACCCGCAAAATATTTAGGAGCATATGCGAGTAAAATGGTGGCACTGTAGAGCCCTGGTGGAGGAGGAATAATGGTCTGGGGCTGTTTTTCATGGTTCAGGCTAGGCCCCTTAGTTCCAGTGAAGGGAAATCTTAACATTACAGCATACAATGACATTCTACACGATTCTATGCTTCCAAGTTTGTGGCAACAGTTTGGGGAAGGCCCTTTCCTGTTTCAGCGTGACAATGCCCCAGTGCACAAAGCGAGGTCCATACAGAAATGGTTTGTCGAGATCGGTGTGGAAGAACTTGACTGTTCTGCACAGAGCCCTGACCTCAACCCCATCAAACACCTTTGGGATGAATTGGAACGCCGACTGCGAGCCAGGCCTAATCGCCCAACATCAGTGCCCGACCTCACTAATGCTCTTGTGGCTGAATGGATGCAAGTCCCCGCAGCAATGTTCCAACATCTAGTGGAAAGCCTTCCCAGAAGAATGGAGGCTGTTATAACAGTAAAGGGGGGGGACCACCTCCATATTTTTGGGATGAGATGTCCACATACTTTTGGCGATGTAGTGTAGTTAGCGTCTATGAATGGGTTAGATACCACCAACATGAGGGCGAAAGCTAGCATGGCGGAATACAAGTGCTAGTACAAACATACTGTTACAGGGACGAGTTCACCGGCCAAGAACACAGGTTAATTAGTGGATGCAACGTCCGTTCACCTTTGACACCCATGTAATGAAGCCCAGCGCGCCATCAACTGTGCCCCAAAAACATGCTAGAGTGGCAGAGTTAAAAACCATAGTCGCAACAATTACAACAATTATTAACTGGGCGATTTATTTTCTAGGGACACAGCATATGCCCCCCAAAATGGTATTACTGTAGAGTCATGCCAATCGCTTGTTTCATAACAATTTAAATCCACCGTCTGACCAACGATTTCTATAACTAACCCCAATGGAGATACAAATAGGGTATTGATGGTTGTGTTGCATATCTGTAAAAATGTAAACACTGTCGCTGCGAGAGGCAGACAGAGCAGAATCCGCCAGATGGATGTTTAGCTAGCTAGCTAGCTACGTTAGCAACTGGATGGAATGTTCAGAACGACAGCCTAGAAACGCCTTCAAGTGTTGTTAACGTACCGTTTACCAACTGTAATGCCGTTTGTCCTGGTCAACACAACAACGTTCTCAACTGTAATGCCGTTTGTCCTGGTCAACAAAACAACGTTCTTTCTTGTCAACAAGCCGCCGAGAAATCCTTCGTTGATATACTTTTTTTTCTGTCTTCCAGCTCGTCCGTCGGTCCCACCTTCTTCCTCTCTGTGCTGATCAAAAGACTTCTCGCGTCGTTGTTCAGTCTCGCGTCGCGTTCTCTTCCAAACACTAAGTTCAAATCTTCTCGCGAGATCTCAACCAGTCGTCGTAAAAGTATGGAGGATGGCATTACAAGATGTTGACTTTCATATGAAAAATAAGTAATACCCCTTACCATCAATCATGCAAAGTCCTATACAAGCTAACGTTGTAATAGTCATGGTCATTTTAAATACACACAGTGTTAAAGTGTCATTTACACAGAACGATCCAGAACTCCTCTATGTTACTGTTACAGTCTACAAAAGAGTCCTTTCATTGCACCTACCATGGTTTACATTATTCACGTTTCTCAAAACTGTCAGAGTTGAGAGATGCTTTTGGAAACTTTCAGGCTTCAAGGAATTTGTTTGCCCATGTTACAGACATAAATCTGACAGGCCTGTCTGTCAAGGGCCAAAAACCCAGGAGTTAGAAGTGGAGAGGAGAGAGGATTCCCTGGTGTCAACTTGCGGCTCAGTCAAGTCAGTAATATCTTTATAATAACTGACCTGGAATAAACTGAGTTTACTGTTGTTGAGTTTTCTAGCTGAAAGTAAAAGTTTAGTATTTTATTAGGATCCCCATTAGCTAAACTATGAATACACGCTATCATACATTTATGCCTTAGCATTCCATGCATCAAGTTCTCATTATAATGGCAACACTGCAGCCATTAATTTTCCTATATATATTGTGATCCTTTGCTCTACTGTTACAATTGCTTTCTCTAAGCAGGTCCTGATATCCTAATCTCACAGCAACATTGAATCCTGATATCCTGATCTCACAGCACCAGTTGTTCTGTAAACACCAGAGAAAATCTCACAATCTCACGTTTGATTAAAAAAAAACTTGGAAAAAAAAGCAGAACCATATATTTAAGCAATAATGCCAGAGGAGGTGTGGTATGTGGCCAATATACCACGGCTAAGGGCTGTTCTTACGCACGACACAACGCGGAGTGCCTGTACACAGCCCTTAGCCGTGGTACATTGGCCATTTATCACAAACCCCAGAGGTGCCTTATTGCTATTATAAACTGGTTGCCAACGTAATTAGAGCAGTACAAATAAATGATCCATGGTATATTGTCTGATATACCATGGCTGTCAGCCAATCAGCATTCAGGGCTCGAACCACCCAGTTTATAATTATAATTATAAACCGGCTAGTTTGGGTCCTGGATGCTGATTGGCTGACAGCCACGGTATATCAGACAATATACCATGGATCATTTATTGTGTATGTGTGCCATTCAGAGGGAGAATGGGCAAGACAAAATATTGAAGTGCCTTTGAACGGGGTATGGTAGTAGGTGCCAGGCGCACCGGTTTGTGTCAAGAGCAGCAACGCTGCTGGGTTTTTCACGCTCAACAGTTTCCCGTGTGTATCAAGAATGGTCCCCCACCCAAAGGACATCCAGCCAACTGGACACAACTGTGGGAAGCATCGGAGTCAACATGGGCCAGCATCCCTGTGGAACGCTCTCGACACCTTGTAGAGTCCATGCCCCCGACAGTGCTGAGCGATTGGTGCTTTTTGAGGTCTGTTCGGTTTCAGTTAGATGAAAAAAAAAATCATGGTTTTCGATTTGGTTTTGATATTTGGGTTGAATGATGTAACAACACAGAATGTATACTAGCAAATATTAGAGAATAGGACCATTCTATATGACTGGTATACTAGATAATACTAGAGAATAGAGCCATTCTGTATGACTGGTATACTAGCAAATACTAGAGAATAGAGTCATTCTGTATGACTGGTATACTAGCAAATACTAGAGAATAGAGCCATTCTGTATGGCTGGTATACTAGCAAATACTAGAGAATAGAGTCATTCTGTATGACTGGTATACTAGCAAATACTAGAGAATAGAGTCATTCTGTATTACTGGTATACTAGAAAATACTAGAGAATAGAGCCATTCTGTATGACTCGTATACAGTGAGGGAAAAAAGTATTTGACCCCTCTGCAAAACATAACTTAGTACTTGGTGACAAAACCCTTGTTGGCAATCACAGAGGTCAGACGTTTCTTGTAGTTGGCCACCAGGTTTGCACACATCTCAGGAGGGATTTTGTCCCACTCCTCTTTGCAGATCTTCTCCAAGTCATTAAGGTTTCGAGGCTGACGTTTGGCAACTCTAACCTTCAGCTCCCTCCACAGATTTTCTATGGGATTAAGGTCTGGAGACTGGCTAGGCCACTCCAGGACCTTAATGTGCTTCTTCTTGAGCCTCTCCTTTGTTGCCTTGGCCGTGTGTTTTGGGTCATTGTCATGCTGGAATACCCATCCACGACCCATTTTCAATGCCCTGGCTGAGGGAAGGAGGTTCTCACCCAAGATTTGACGGTACATGGCCCCGTCCATCGTCCCTTTGATGCAGTGAAGTTGTCCTGTCCCCTTAGCAGAAAAACACCCCCATAGCATAATGTTTCCACCTCCATGTTTGACGGTGGGGATGGTGTTCTTGGGGTCATAGGCAGCATTCCTCCTCCTCCAAACACGGCGAGTTGAGTTGACGCCAAAGAGCTCGATTTTGGTCTCATCCGACCACAACACTTTCACCCAGTTCTCCTCTGAATCATTCAGATGTTCATTGGCAAACTTCAGACGGGCCTGTATATGCGCTTTCTTGAGCAGGGGGACCTTGCGGGCGCTGCAGGATTTCAGTCCTTCACGGCGTAGTGTATTACCAATTGTTTTCTTGGTGACTATGGTCCCAGCTGCCTTGAGATCATTGACAAGATCCCCCCCGTGTAGTTCTGGGCTGATTCCTCACCGTTCTCATGATCATTGCAACTCCACGAGGTGAGATCTGGCACCCCAATGGTGGAACAAGCTCCCTCACGACGCCAGGACAGCGGAGTCACTCACCACCTTCCGGAGACATTTGAAACCCCACCTCTTTAAGGAATACCTGGGATAGGATAAAGTATTCCTTCTAACCCCCCCCCCCCCCCCAAATTGTAAAGTGGTTATCCCACTGGCTATAGGGTGAACGCACCAATTTGTGAGTCGCTCTGGCTAAGAGCGTCTGCTAAATGACGTTAATGTGCCCTTGAGCAAGGCACTTAACCCTAATTGCTCCTGTAAGTCGCTCTGGTTAAGAGCGTCTGCTAAATGACTAAAATGTAAATGTAAATGTAGATCTTGCATGGAGCCCCAGGCCAAGGGAGATTGACAGTTATTTTGTGTTTCTTCCATTTGCGAATAATCGCACCAACTGTTGTCACCTTCTCACCAAGCTGCTTGGCGATGGTCTTGTAGCCCATTCCAGCCTTGTGTAGGTCTACAATCTTGTCCCTGACATCCTTGGAGAGCTCTTTGGTCTTGGCCATGGTGGAGAGTTTGGAATCTGATTGATTGATTGCTTCTGTGGACAGGTGTCTTTTATACATTTTACATTACATTTTAGTCATTTAGCAACTTACAGTTAGTGAATACATATTTTTTTTATACTGGCCCCCCGTGGGAATCGAACCCACAACCCTGGCGTTGCAAACGCCATGCTCTATCAACTGAGCTACATCCCTGCCGGCAATTCCCTCCCCTACCCTGGACGACGCTGGGCCAATTGTGCGCCGCCCATGAGTCTCCCGGTCGTGGATTCGAACCAGGATCTCTAGTGGCACAGTTAGCACTGCAATGCAGTGCCTTAGACCACTGCGCCACTCAGGAGTACAGGTAACAAACTGAGATTAGGAGCACTCCCTTTAAGTGTGCTCCTAATCTCAGCTCGTTACCTGTATAAAAAGACACCTGGGAGCCAGAAATCTTTCTGATTGAGAGGGGGTCAAATACTTATTTCCCTCATTAAAATGCAAATCAATTTATAACATTTTTGACATGTTTTTCTGGATTTTTTAAATTTTTATTCTGTCTCTCACTGTTCAAATAAACCTACCATTAAAATTATAGACTGATCATTTCTTTGTCAGTGGGCAAATGTACAAAATCAGCAGGGGATCAAATACTTTTTCCCTCACTGAACTAGCTAATACTAGAGAATAGAGCCATTCTGTATGACTGGTATACTGCGTAGCACTGGCTGAATAATCTGCAAACAGACAAGATGACACTACGGTAGAATATAAACCATTACAGAACCAAGAGAGGTAAAGGACAGACTTCAGTTGGACAGTCTGGACTGGTTGAGGAAAAGCCAGAAAAAAAAGCAGCTTTTTCTGGATGCTCACTGGGAGTTCTGGAAACTAACCAACTCTGTTCAGTATCTGCCAGTTGTGACTCTCCTGTTTGGTTTGGTAACACATCCTACGAACACCAAATATATTGGCATTTACTGCCACCCTTTAGAATTAAATTACACGTATCGTAGTCCAAAAAAATAAAATGCACTGCTACACTGGGGCTTGGTAGTGAATTATGCAAGGCGGTCCTAGCTTTTATGAATGCCTCTAATCACATGGCCTGGTCTACTACACACAGCACTGGAGTGAGGGTCACAGACGTAAGATTACTCTGCCTTTAACGTCGCTGGTCATCTCTGAGGGTCACAGACGTAAGATTACTGGCTGCCTAGTCATTCCTCTGCCTTTAACATCGCTGGTCATCTCTGAGGGTCACAGACGTAAGATTACTGGCTGCCTAGTCATTCCTCTGCCTTTAACATCGCTGGTCATCTCTGAGGGTCACAGACGTAAGATTACTGGCTGCCTAGTCATTCCTCTGCCTTTAACATCGCTGGTCATCTCTGAGGGTCACAGACGTCAGATTACTGGCTGCCTAGTCATTCCTCTGCCTTTAACATCGCTGGTCATCTCTGAGGGTCACAGACGTAAGATTACTGGCTGCCTAGTCATTCCTCTGCCTTTAACATCGCTGGTCATCTCTGAGGGTCACAGACGTAAGATTACTGGCTGACTAGTCATTCCTCTGCCTTTAACATCGCTGGTCATCTCTGAGGGTCACAGACGTAAGATTACTGGCTGACTAGTCATTCCTCTGCCTTTAACATCGCTGGTCATCTCTGAGGGTCACAGACGTAAGATTACTGGCTGCCTAGTCATTCCTCTGCCTTTAACATCGCTGGTCATCTCTGAAGAATACACTCATTAGTTTACAGAGAAGACCAGTGAGACCATATTTGGGAGGTCGTAAAGCGACTGGTGATCAGAGATGATGGGATATCTCTAAGCTGGAGATGCACACCACATTCAGCTCCATTATTTCAGTAAACTACAGTGCCACCTAGTGGATGACTTCAGCTCCTGCCACACCATGCTAGTGCTCTGCAATAACCATTTTCACAAAGTACAATTCAGTGTTTCAGTCAACTAATACAGTGCACTAAAGTGGGAAAACACTATTGCTCATAATCTTAATACTTCTGCCTTTCAGTAGATGTACTATAACGTGAACGCCATCCACTAATCTACAGAGGTTTGATGAATGTTCATGCACTACCTCAAGGAAAAGGCAGCCATTTTAAGTGTTTGATCGCTTTATTAAGCAGTTTTCAATCCAAATGACTTTTCAAAGTAGTCAGCTATCTGTTATCTCTGAACAGCTGATATTCTGAGTACTGACAGGAAGAGGAAATAGAACAATGGAATGTTGTGGTCACATTTGTCAAACGTTTTCAATTAATTGATAGCTTTGCAATTTTTTTTGTCAACTTTTGTACTTTTAAGAACAAGGACTAGCTTCATCTTCTCTAGACCTGGCAGAACGTGTATTCATTTTTGTAAAGAAAGACTTTATCATTTTGCGATGTTTTCAGAGTTTTCCGTTTTTTTCCATGTTTAAATTTTTTCTAAAATTTTCTTCGGTGAAGCAAGTTAAGGATTTCCGTCTCTGAAACAAAAAACACATGACCATTAGTAGCATACTAACATCGATGTAACATTTTAACAGCTTAAACAATACAACATTTACATTGTAAGTGGTTCTTACCAGTTCTTAGCTGGGGACTCCAGCAGGGTTGGTGGGCTTCTGGGCGGACTCCTTGGCCTGGTGGGCCTGCAGCACAGCGACAGCCTCATCCACCTTGGATCGGAGAGACTCGGGAGACTCCAGCATGTGGAGCAGCTCAGAGTTGTCTATCTCCAACAGCATGCCAGTGATCTTTCCAGCCAGGCTGGGGTGCATGTTCTGGATGAGGGGGAACAGGCGCTCACCTGCAGAGGGAGTGGGGGGGAGAGAATCCACCATCAGGAAAAGACCCAGACACAGAAAGAGGATCACCAGCCATTTATGTAATAGGTTGGGGGGGGTCTTGTCTCAGTCAAAAAATAAGAATCACTGAAATTCATATGTTCAGACATTTCTACTGAAAACATCATTGACAAAGAGCACCTAAATGTTGATCGTCTTTTAAAGCTGCAATATGCAACTTTTTGGGCGACCCGCAAACATTCATATAGAAATGTGAGTTATAGATCTGTGATTCTCATTGAAAGCCAGTCTAAGAAGTGGTAGATCTGTTCTGTGCCTCCCGTTATGAAGTTTAGTTTTTGCGTCTTTTACTTGTGGTTTTGTACACCAGCTTCAAACAGCTGAAAATACAATACGTTTGGTTATGGGAAATATATATTTCACAGCGGTACAATGATTCTCTACACAATGACTGCTTGTTTTGTCACATAAATTGAAATTAGGCTAACTATTCGAATTTCAGCAACCAGGAAGTGGCGGGAGAAATCAATTGGCGAATATCACAGCCAATCACAACACTGCCGGGAAAGTAACATTGTGAAACACTTATCATTCCACTATTACTGCAGATGTATTATGGACATTCTCTGAAATTACAACGCACAAATTCTAATAAATTCAACGTGTAGCACCTTTAACTGAAGGAGCTGGAGATCGGAAAGGCCAGTAAAAGAGAAGCGACCAGAAGAGAGGGACTTTTAAAAAAGAAAAACTCACCCAACATCTGCTTCTGTTCCTGGGGAGGAGCAGCGGCCAGCATGGAGGCAGTCAGAGGCTCCTGCCCCTGGACGTGGACAGCCGGCTGCTGCATCACCTGGGGCTGGCTGGCCATGTGCTGCTGGGGGTTCCTCACGCCTGCTGCATACTTGTACTGGGGCATCCTCACCGGGGATGCAGCCGCCGCCCCGGCAGGACGCTGGCCCAGGGCCTGGGTGGCTGAGGAGAGAGGAGGAGGAAGTCGCTCAACATCCAAGAGAGATTCATATTTCAAGACATACTGAGTTGGTACAAAACATTAGGAACACCACCCTAATATAGAGTTGCGCCCGCCTTTTACACTCAGAACAGCCTCAATTCGTCGGGGCATGGACTCTACAAGGTGTCGAAAGCGTTCCACAGGGATGCTGGCCCATGTTGACTCCGATGCTTCCCACAGTTGTGTCAAGTTGGCTGGATGTCCTTTGGGTGGTGGACCATTCGTGATTCACACGGGAAACTGTTGAGCGTGAAAAGCCCAGCAGCGTTGCAGTTCTTGACACAAACCGGTGCGCCTGGCACCTACTACCATACCCCCGTTCAAAGGACTCTTAAATATTTTGTCTTTCCCATTCACCCTCTGAATGGCACACATACACAATCCATGTCTGAATTGTCTCAAGGCCTTAAAAATCCTTTAACAGACAGTATAATCAGGTAAATGGTAGCAAGATGAGAGGTGGATGTGAAAATCCCCAAGCTATGTGCAGGGCTGGGTTACCAGCTAAACTCACCCATTCTCTGGCCGGCCATCATGCGTGGCACCTGAGAGGACGAGGGCCTCATGGCGCCAAAGGTCTGGGGTCTGGGGGCGGACGGACGCATGGCGTTGGGCATGTTCTGGAAGTCTGGAAGTAGAAGGGAACCATTCAAAATCTAACAACTTCCTGGATGGAGAATTAGGTTCTAGTCTCCAGTGGAACTGTTGACTAAATAGTGATTGTGGACACACCAAACGAGCAGTTAAATTCTAAAATGTCAACTATGCAGATAGTTACGCTGTGGTCTGACACCCTGGGTGGCCCAGCGTGGGCCGGGTCTCAGCTGAGCCAGCTGGTTGGTGGAGTAGTAGGCGGCACGGTTCTGAGTCTGGGGGATGGCAGCCATGAAGTACCCAGAGGGAGGGGCAGGCTGGTAGGGGTTGAGGACTGGGTTGGGTACGGGCCGGACGGTGGCCATCCTCTGCATGTACTGGTTGGTGAGGTGAGCCTGGCGCTCCTCTTTCCTCTGAGCCAGCGCCACGTACAGCGGCTTGGTGGCCACGATGCGCCCGTTCATCTCCGTCACAGCCTTGGTGGCCTCCTCGGGGGAGGAGAAGCACACGAAGCCGAAGCCCTTGCTGCGGCCACCCTCCATCATCACCTATAGAGAGGTACATTAGATCCACAGTGGTTTTTAAAGTGTTATCTGAACCTGAATGACAGCGGGTGTAGAATCTCTGCTATGCAGAGCAGGCAATAAGCTCAACACCACAGTTCTCTCTCTCCCCAGACAACTGATATAGTGGAGTTCATTTCTCACCCTGTGCTAATACAGTTGTAAGTTAACAATGCAATTCTACATTTGTAATCCCCCAAGTTTCTCCTGACATCTCCAGGTAATGTTCAATCAGAGGGTGACGTAGGGGGGAGGGAATGGCCGGCAGGGATGTAGCTCAGTTGGTAGAGCATGGCGTTTGCAACGCCAGGGTTGTGGGTTCGATTCCCACGGGGGGGGGCCAGTATGAAAAAATGGTATGCACTAACTGTAAGTCGCTCTGGATAAGAGCGTCTGCTAAATGACTAACATGTAAAATGTTGACTCAGGGAGGTTACCTTGGCACTGGTGATGGTACCGAAGGGAGAGAACTCCTTCCTTAGACGCTCATCGTCGAGGCCATCGTCCAGATTCTTGACGTACAGGTTGACCCCCTGGTAGCGGGTCATGCGGTCCTGTTTCATCTGTTCAAACTTGCGTTTCAACTCCGTCTGGCGCTCTCCTTTCTTCTGGGCGCGGCCCACGTACACCTGGCGGCCGTTAAAATCCTTCCCGTTCATCTCATCTACAGCCTGAGGAGAGAATATACGGATCCAGGTGGTCCCATTGAGGTCAGAAACCCTGTTCTCCAGGACACTCAGCCCTTTTGAACATCCAGACAGTGATGATAAGGAAACGTATGGCCCAACTCACCCTCTGAGCATCCTCATGCCTCTCAAAGCTGACGAAGCCGAACCCTCTGGACTTCCCGCTGTCGTCCGTCATCACCCTGATGCTCAGGGCCGGTCCCGGAACGATAGAGTCCAACACAAAACGGCATCAAATTCTAATTCTACGGAACCAACATTTACTACAAGAGGAACTATCAACACATCTGGGCCTGGACTCATTCATTACATTTGACAAAACATTTCTTATTGGACATCACGAGGTAGGCCCCCACCCCCGCTTCGTCCTGGTAGCGTCCTAGTGAATACATCCCTGGGGGTGACACACGACACGTGGCAGACACTTACCATATTTCCCAAACAGCTCCCTCAGCTTCTCATCATCCATATCTTCTCCAAAGTTCTTGATGTACACATTGGTGAACTCTCTGGCTCTGGCTCCAAGCTCGGCCTCGCGCTCTTTGCGCGATTTGAAGCGTCCGACGAACCTGTTGTGTGTGTTAATAAAATATTATTGTCAGTTGAACAGTGTGTAGAAAAGGCTACCGATCTGTAGGGGGGGAAACACGAGCTTGGTAACGTTGGTTACATCTACATTAACCACCATCTAGACTAAACCCCAGGGAAGAGTATTGAGATTGACAAGGCAGTGAGTAGACAAGCACAAGGATACAGAGCAACCGTTCTATATTAGTTTGACTTGAGAAAAACCCGAGTTAGTAAGATTAAAGTTAGAACTCACACAAAAACAAATCCTGCTATTATTTAACCATTATTGAACCAGGAGTTAAATGAAAACCAGTTCCCTTTTACAACTCGGTTACATCTCTGTACGTTTGAGTTATTGCTGCACTAACGTTGGACCCGTCTATTATTTACTATGTCCAAGTTGGTAAAGGTGGAGCAATCACACTTACACTTTTCTGTCATTGAGCAACATGCCGTTCATTTTCTCAATGGCTCTTTCAGCAGCCTCCTGGGTCTCAAAGTGCACAAAGCCATATCCCTTTGAGCCATTCTCATCACAAACCACCTTGGAGAAAGGACATTAAAGAGCACAGGCAATTGTTTTTTTTAAAACATCATGCATATCAAAACCGACTCAATTCAACACAGACTTCAACCAACACCACTGCATTGTTTCGGCATGCTGAACAACACAGCATATGGCAGCCACACGGCCAGAACCGTCTCTCAGCCTACCTTGCAGGAGAGGATGTTGCCGAAGGCAGAGAAGGTGTCGTAGAGGGCCTTGTTGTCAATGGACTTGTCCAAGTTCTTGATGAAGATGTTGCCCACCCCACTCTTCCTCAGGGAAGGGTCGCGCTGAGACCACATGATGCGCAGAGGTCTCCCCTTGATGACGTCGAAGTTCATGGTGTCCAGGGCACGTTCAGCTAGGAACATATCGGGAGCCATACCATTAGAATGCTGTTGAAGGAAACTGCTCCATTGTATGTGGGGGGAGAATATTGTATTTATTTATTTCACCTTTATTTAACCAGGTAAGCCAGTTGAGAACAAGTTCTCATTTACAACTGCGACCTGGCCAAGATAAAGCAAAGCAGTGCGATAAAAAACAACACAGAGTTACATATGGGGTAAAAAAAAAAAAAAAAAAAAAAATATATATAGAGTGTGTGCAAATGTAGCAAGTTATGGAGGTAAGGCAATAAATAGGCTATAGTGCAAAATAATTACAGTTAGTATTAACACTGGAATTATAGATGTGCAAGAGATGATGTGCAAATAGAGATACTGGGGTGCAAATTAGCAAAATAAATAACAATATGGGGATGAGGTAGTTGGGTGGGCTAATTTCAGATGGGCTGTGTACAGGTGCAGTGATCGGTAAGGTGCTCTGACAACTGATGCTTAAAGTTAGTGAGGGAGATAAGAGTCTCCAGCTTCAGAGATTTTTGCAGTTCGTTCCAGTCATTGGCAGCAGAGAACTGGAAGGAATGGCGGCCAAAGGAGGTGTTGGCTTTGGGGATGACCAGTGAGATATACCTGCTGGAGCGCAGACTACGGGTGGGTGCTGCTATGGTGACCAATGAGCTAAGATAAGGCGGGGATTTGCCTAGCAGTGATTTATAGATGACCTGGCGTCTGCTAAATGGCATATTATTTATTTATTTATTAAGTCAAGGATCGGTAGGATAGTCAGTTTTACGAGGGCATGTTTGGCAACATGAGTGAAGGAGGCTTTGTTGCGAAATAGGAAGCCGATTCTAGATGTAACTTTGGATTGGAGATTCTTAATGTGAGTCTGGAAGGAGAGTTTACAGTCTAACCAGACACCTAGATATTTGTAGTTGTCCACATACTCTAGGTCAGACCCGTCGAGAGTAGTGATTCTAGTCGGGTGGGCGGGTGCCAGCAGCGTTTGATTGAAGAGCATGCATTTAGTTTTACTAGTGTTTAAGAGCAGTTGGAGGTTACGGAAGGATTGTTGTATGGCATTGAAGCTCGTTTGGAGGTTTGATAACACAGTGTCCAATGAAGGGCCAGATGTATACAAAATGGTGTCGTCTACGTAGAGGTGGATCTGAGAGTCATATTGTAGCAGTGATGCAGCTGATACTCCAATGAATCATTGAACCTAACGCTACAGCAAATTAGGACACTCAAAGACTAGTTGGCCTACATAGCTAGCTGAACTGAAACCAAGTCCAACTGGATGACCTAATGTTATTCATCCCACGGGTTGCCATTTTTGGTGCAACGTGAACGTGCGAGCCACGTCATGTTATATTTTCATTGGCGCATCCATAAATTAAACATGAAATACGTTGTTTTTTTAAATCATCAATTCTTACCATCGGCTGGCTGTTGGAAGTTAACGTAGGCATATCCGAGGGATCGACGAGTGATCATGTCCCTGCAGACTCGAATGGAGAGGATAGGCCCGGCGGGGCTGAACTTCTCGTACAGCATGGCCTCGGTGATATCCTGGTGCAGGTCGCCGACGTAGAGGGAGGCCATCGGGTAACTGGGAGCGCTCGGATTCATGTCTGCTGGCGCGTTTTGTCAAGACGACGTTTTTAAATAAAAAAATACGCTGGGGGGGAAAAAAAACGTTACGTTGTCAGGCTAACGTCTGCAAAATGGTCTCTGGTGACGCCGAAGATTCGTTATTTGCTAAAAAGGTTTAACGTTACCTCGCAATCAGGCCTAAAAAGCAATGCGGGCCGGCTAACGTTACCTTCTGGGAAAATAATTTCGGACTAAAGTTGCTAGTAGTTACAATATTCTTAAACTACGACTAGTTAACGTTACAATAACAACAGATGCGATATCGACAATTCCGATAAACTGCTAGTTATATCTATAAAAAAAAAAGTCTATTTTTTCCGCAGCAGTTAGCTAGCTATCAATATGAAATCACCCACGCCTTCAACGATAATGTTATCAAGGGAGCAAAATGGCCTTCTTCGAATTCTCGTCCTATTTTCGACGGGTTACTTGTTAGTCCTGCTTCACCGAGTTTTTTTTTTTCTTACAAAAATATTCTTCCCCTGTGTTTATTTTTTTAGTTTTTTTGTTTTTTGATAATAAAATGTGTGCCGAGTCTAGCGTCGCTACGCAGAAGGGAATGAGAGCGCGGTCATGTGGTGTGGAACCCCCCTAAACCCACATCTCGCTGCTCCTCTCGCGTCATCTCATCCTATCTACACGAGATCTTACAAATCAATACCTCTATGATCAATACACTGTTGTTTTTTTCCCCCCCTTCAATTCTACCAAAAACTATTCCTTGAAAAATGCATTATTTTACCGCTATTGCTGCTCTCATCACCAAATGTAACACAGCCATTGGTCTTTGAGGTTTTCTACCTATCTGTAACAGGGGGAAGTCACGGGAAAAAAAACAGCATACACAGGTTCAAGACAGAAACGTAGTTATCACAGATGGTAACTGATGAGCAGCAGGCTGGCTGGTGGATGCCCACATTTTCTTCCGAAAATAATGAAGATAAATCATAGACAACGCATGCACGTGTTTTGCATGTGGGCTTTGGATTGAACTGAGTGACAACCCGCCAATGTGCCTGGTAAGAATAGACATTCTACCAGCCAATGCCAAACTCTACCAGCTGGTGGCTGGTGTTAATTTCCTTCCCTGCTGATGAGGGAGTCAGTCTGGTAAATCAGCAGATGATGTCATTTTGAGTCATATCCCTTGAATGACAACCATTTTGTGCGATGCAGTATGCATGCAGTAGTTGTTTTAGCAAAACATTTTTTTTTTTTAGAAGTAACCCAAGATAGACCAAAGCTTGTCGTTTAAAATGGGAGCAAATGAATCATAGTTAGGACAGAACAAGCAAGGAGGTGGGCAGAGCCGATCACGAGCTAGTGAGATTCTATTGGCGTGTTCTAGCATTTATTTGCATATTTCCGTTACGGAACGCCTACTATGTGAAGTGCGAGTGTACAATAACTCATTTCAAGTTTAAAAAACGCAGCCCACTCTGTTAGTTATTGATTCTCGTTTTGGAAACAGAAAACTATATGGAGATCAAATGTTTCATTGATACAATTCTCCCACTGCCGGTCACTGGGCTTCCTCTCATCACCATATTTGGTAGTGAGTGGAAACACCAACCAGATGCTTCACATTTATACATCCGGTGAAGTATCTGGCTCATTGTTCTATCTGTGGTTTTAGTTTTCATGTTTTTTCCCCACAGTAGAGAACGATCTGTTCAAGGACACCTTCAGCCTGCTCCTTCCTCTCACAGCCACCAGGGGGAGCAGTCAGTAGGAGAAAATAATAGAATACAGTAACCATACCTGTCTGAGCCCAAACCTGGGGTCTGCTTCAGTGTATTTCTATTGTTTTACCCCAGTGGGAGGTGTGGCTGGGTTCAGGATCTATAGATATGTTAATAAAAACCCAGAGTTTCTCACGTCTCCAGTCTCCCCAACACGTCTGCCACGCTGATCCTCAACACGGGGGCCCCTCAGGGGTGCATGCTCAGCCCCCTCCTGTACTCCCTGTTCACCCATGACTGCATGGCCAGGCACGACTCCAACACCATCGTTAAGTTTGCCGACGACACAACAGTGGTAGGCCTGATCACCGACAACGATGAGACAGCCTATAGGGAGGAGGTCAGAGACCTGGCCGTGTGGTGCCAGGATAACAACCTCTCCCTCAACGTGACCAAGACAAAGGAGATGATTGTGGACTACAGGAAAAAAAAGAGGACTGAGCACGCCCCCATTCTCATCGACAGGGCTGTAGTGGAACAGGTTGAGAGCTTCAAGTTCCTTGGTGTCCACATCACCAACAAACTATCATGGTCCAAACACACCAAGACAGTCGTGAAGAGGGCACGACAAAGCCTATTCCCCCTCAGGAGACTGAAAAGATTTGGAATGGGTCCTCAGATCCTCAAAAAGTTATACTGCTGCACCATCGCCTGGTATGGCAACTGCTCGGCCTCCGACCGCAAGGCACTACAGAGGGTAGTGCGTACAGCCCAGTACACCACTGGGGCCAAGCTTCCAGGACCTCTATACCAGGCGGTGTCAGAGGAAGGCCCTCAAAATTAACTTGAGCCACCCTAGTCATAGACTGTTCTCTCTGCTACCGCATGGCAAGCGGTAGCAGAGATCCAAAATACTTCTCAACAGCTTCTACCCCCAAGCCATAAGACTCCTGAACAGCTAATCATGGCTACCCGGACTATTTGCACTGCCCCCCCACCCCATCCTTTTTACGCTGCTGCTACTCTTAATTATTTATGCATAGACACTTTAACTCTACCCACATGTACATATTACTTCAACTACCTCAACTAGCCGGTGCCCCCGCACATTGACTCTGCACCGGTACCCTCCTGTATATATAGCCTCCCTACTGTTATTTTATTTTACTTCTGCTCTTTTTTTCTCAACACTTTTTTGTTGTTGTTTTATTTTACTTTTTTCTAAAAAAAAATTAATGTATTGTTGGTTAAGGGCTGTAAGTAAGCATTTCACGGTAATCTCTACACCTGTTGTATTCGGCGCATGTGGCAAATAAAATTTGATTTGATTTGATCCAGTCTCACTGATAAGGAGTGATGACGTCAACAATAGTCTGTCTCACTCTCAGTCGTCACTCTCGGTTTGCCTGAGCGGAATGCAACAAGGTTGCTAAGGTCCTGGTTGTGTATGTCATGCATTCCACCTAGGAACAATGAGAGGGTTCTAATGAGTCACTGAGGAGCCCAATGAGAGGGTTCTAATGAGACACTGAGGAGCCCAATGAGAGGGTTCTAATGAGACACTGAGGAGCCCAATGAGAGGGTTCTAATGAGACACTGAGGAGCCCAATGAGAGGGTTCTAATGAGACACTGAGGAGCCCAATGAGAGGGTTCTAATGAGACACTGAGGAGCCCAATGAGAGGGTTCTAATGAGACACTGAGGAGCCCAATGAGAGGGTTCTAATGAGACACTGAGGAGCCCAATGAGAGGGTTCTAATGAGACACTGAGGAGCCCATGAGAGGGTTCTAATGAGTCACTGAGGAGCCCAATGAGAGGGTTCTAATGAGACACTGAGGAGCCCATGAGAGGGTTCTAATGAGACACTGACTGTAACGACAGCATGTATCACTCTGGACCCCTAGCCCCTACACCCTTCCCCCTGGGCACTCCTAGACCTGAAATATGGTCATTCTGATTCCAATTCTGGTGTATCTTTCCTCTATATTACTAGGTCATTGTGTTGAGGTTGTACGTTCACCAGCAAGAAAAGCAAAAATTGTCACTCAAATAGAAAGGGGAACTAACAAAGAGTCACTGACCAACAACCGAAACAGGTGGGGTTTTAGGAGGGGTTCTGGAAAGACACTCATGGGGGGTCCACTGGAAGTTGACTAGCAACAACAACTGGGACCTAAAAGACCCCACCATGAGCGCCCACTACATTTGCCCAAGAACAGGCAAACAAAATTAAAAAACCCCAGACCAAACTGAAAGACAGGAAGCAAAACAAAAAGTGGAGCAAAACAAAAACAGGAAAGAACAGATACAGGATTGTTTGACTAGAACTCAACCAGGGTGCGCCAACTAACGGCGTTAACCCTCCACATCTCTCAAGACCAGTAGGGCATTGGGCCAGCCGCTCTTAAATAGCACCTGGCCCAGCACAGTTGAAACACCTTCCCACTAACGAGAGGACCAACCAGCAAGGTGTAATACAGACTGACTAACGAGGTGACACCAATCAGAATATAAATGGAAAAACCAAAGCCTGTAACAAGGTTGCAAGAATCCCTTTGAGGAGGAAGAGATGCCATTCCCTCCTGAGCAGGTTTAATAGGTTCTAACTCAATTTTTGGTTGTGACCGTCTTTTTTTTCAAAGGCGGGGGTTACAGGTACAAAAACAATCAAATAAATGCATACAAAAGATAACCCCAACCCATTGCTGCCTCAGTCCCCATCCATCCACCCTCATCCTCCCCCGGAAACCATGTTCCCCTGTTTCCCATTTCGCCTAGCCCCCCTAGATAGTCCTCCTATGTCATTCCCTCTTCGTAAATGTGTTCATTTTATCCAGGATCGTTTACCTTGCTATATCAATTTTGAAACTGCACTATGAATTTTATCACAATAACCAGAAGGGGGTGCTATGCCTGTGGGAGAGAGTGGGCACAGAACTCATCACAGTGCCTAAAGTGCTCGGCAGAGGGTCCACCAGAAACCCAGCGGGCGGTCAGTCTGGGGGAAGCCCTGGCTGTGATGAAGGATCTCCTACCTTGACATTTTTCAGAACCATTTTTTCCAGTGTTTAAGTTTCTTAAAGTTAATGTTTCTGAAGGTTAAGCACAAAATAGTCTACAGTTTTTTTCACTGAGTTTAGAAACAAAATGACATACGTCGTTCAGTTGTGGCTTGTTAGCTCTGACAAAGACTGAGTTTTGGTGGGTGGCCCTCTCTTGGAAGGTTTGTTGTGGTGCCATATTCTTTCCATTTTTTAATAATGGATTTAATGGTGCTCCGTGGGATGTTCAAAGTTTTTGATATTTTTTTATAACCCAACCCTGATCTGTACTTCTCCACAACTTTGTCCCTGACCTGTTTGGAGAGCTCCTTGGTCTTCATGGTGCCGCTTGCTTGGTGGTGCCCCTTGCTTAGTGGTGTTGCAGACTCTGGGGCCTTTCAGAACAGGTGTAAATATACTGAGATCATGTGACAGATCATGTGACACTTAGATTGCACACAGGTGGACTTTATTTATCTAATTATGTGACTTCTGAAGGTAATTGGTTGCACCAGATCTTATTTAGGGGCTTCATAGCAAAGGGGGTGAATACATATGCATGCACCACTTTTCTGTTATTTATTATTTTTTCATTTCACTTCACCAATTTGGACTATTTTGTGTGTGTCCATTACATGAAATCCATATAAAAATCAATTTAAATTACAGGTTGTAATGCAACAAAATAGGAAAAAGGCCAAGGGGGATGAATACTTTTGCAAGGCACTGTAGCACAGGGTAATACTGAACGTATTATTAAGAAACACTATCTTACCTCTGAAGTTGCTACAGATTTAATTGAGTGTATGAACAATACTCCATCACCCTATTCTGCCTTCCTCTTGTGATGATGTAGTTGATAACTTTAATAGCAAATGAAGTGCAACCATTGATGCCATAGCTCCAGTAAAGCTGAAAAGGGCCACATCCAAACGGAGAGCCCCTTGGATGGGCCACATCCAAACGAAAAGCCCCTTGGATGGGCCACATCCAAACGGAAAGCCCCTTGGATGAGTGAGGAAACTAATCAATTAAAGAGACATTGCAGAAAGGCAGAGCGGAAGTGGAGAAAGTCAAAGTTGTAGGTACATTATGATATTCTGAGAGAGATCCTTGGCATATATAACAAGGCAGTTAGAAATGCCAGACAGGATCATTTTTTAAACTTGATCACTAATAATCAGTGCTCTTCTCGACCATTGATGGCCTGATAAATCCTACCCCCGCAAACCTATGTGAACTTTCCTCCACATCTAAATGTGATGAGTTTGAGGCATATTTCAGAGATAAGATAACCAACATTAGGCTGGGTATCAGTCAAGCAAGGCCTGGTGAGAAGTTTGATGATATGTGCCCTAGCCTACCACGCAAAGGCACGATGGATTTATTTTCCCTGGTTGACACAGACATGCTCAAGAAAGTGACATCACAACTTAAGCCTTCTACCTGCTTTCTCTCGATCCTATCCCCACCACCTTCCCGATCCTATCCCCACTACCTTCTTCAAAACAGTTTTTAATTGCATATCTGAAGAAGTGCAAGCTATTGTTAATCACTCCCTGTTCACAGGCACTTTCCCCACTGCACTAAGAACTGCTGTGGTGAAACCCCTTCTGAAGAAAAGTCATCTAGATTCTTCAGCTCTTAACCCAATCTCCAACCTTCCACTTCTAAGCAAAATTCAAACAGCTGTACCAACTGTATATAAAAAATAAAAAATCCAATCTGGTTCTCGTGCCGACCACAGAACAGAGACAGCCTTAGTTAAAGTGGTAAACACAGATGCCAAACAGCTCTCTGTCCTTGTGCTCTTGGAGAGGTGGGTTGGCCTCTGTTGACCATGATGTCCTTCTGGACAGACTGGAGAGGTGGGTTGGCCTCTGTTGACCATGATGTCCTTCTGGACAGACTGGAGAGGTGGGTTTGACCTCTGTTGACCATGATGTCCTTCTGGACAGACTGGAGAGGTGGGTTGACCTCTGTTGACCATGATGTCCTTCTGGACAGACTGGAGAGGTGGTTGGCCTCTGTTGACCATGATGTCCTTCTGGACAGACTGGAGAGATGGTTGACCTCTGTTGACCATGATGTCCTTCTGGACAGACTGGAGAGGTGGTTGACCATGATGTCCTTCTGGACAGACTGGAGAGGTGGGCTGGCCTCTCTGGTCCAGTTCTAAATTGGTTTAGGACCTATTTAACCGGTCAAGAGTTTTTCTGTCACCCTTTTGTCATCCTTGGTGAACATAACTCCTAAGAGAAAAGAGAAAATAGACATCACATGTGGCATTCCACAAGGTTCCATTTTGGGTCCGGTATTGTTCAGTTTATATATGTTACCCCTTGGCAGCGTTATCAGAAAGCACAACATTGATTTTCACTGCTACGCAGACGATACACAACTTTACATTTCTGTGTCACCAGAGGATTTTAGCTCCACAGATAAATTATTAGACTGTACGTGATTTAAATACTTGGATGGCTCACAACTTCCTCCAGCTAAATCAAGACAAGACTGAGGTACATATTATTGGAGCCAAAGTACAGAGAGAGAATCTGGCCACGCATTGTAATTCACGGGCAATAAAGATAAAACACCAGGTAAAAAACCCAGGTGACCAAAATAGGAATGTGACCAAAATAGTTTTTTTACCACCTGAGGAACATTGCCAAGGTGTGGACGTTTCTATCTCAGGCTAATACAGAGAGTGCTTTTATTACAAACAGGCTTGACTAATGTAATGCTCTCCTGTCTGGTCTACCCAAGAAAGCCATTGGTCAACTGCAAAACATACAGAATGCTGCAGCACGGGTACTGACCAAGACCAGACGGAGAGCACACATTACACCGGTTTTAAAGTCTCTGCACTGGCTGCCTGTGAGTTTTAGAATTCATTTTAAGATTATTCTATTGGTTTTAGGGTTGTCCCCGACTAAAAAAAATCTTAGTTGACCGAAAGTCTTCTGTTCTTTCGACCAATCGATTGCTTAAAATGTTTAAACGTGTATTTTGCCATATATAGACACACCCAATGTGTTTTAATAAAATCAACTGAACTTGTCTGACACTTTAAGCTTATGGTTTGATGCCTCAAGAGGGAGCCAGAGATCTAGATAACCAGCAGAAAAAAAAACATAACCTGACCCAACTATTCTCCTCCCCGCTCCTTCTGGCTTTTGCAGATTCTGCCGTTACTCTCCTGAAGTTGCCGGTAGTAGGCTACGCGAGGAGTCGAAAACCTTTCTCATGTGGAATGCCAATTTATCTTACCATTTCTACCGACCTGCGTGCCAGTGATGGTTTTCATATGCACATGTTCGTGAAAGAGTTTCATTTAATTTATAATGAAGTCTTCATATCTCAAAATCATTGTCATGTGGTTAATCAAAATTCTATCCAAATCTAAATGAAAAATTATACAAACCTAAAAATGTACTTCTATTGCCATTGCCAACTATGTAAAAACAGCCTCCATAAAGCCAACAAATAAAAACATTGCAGCCTGCAGGTAGAAAATATCCTGATTAAAATAAATATTATATAAATCACATTGGCATCACATGGCCTGTCTGCAAGGAACTTGAAACATTGTATCCACTATTAACTTGGGTCTGGAAGCTTGAGCTAGCGAATTTGCAACATTGTATAAAATATTCTGGGCCCTTAAGAGTTTCCCACGCCAGTGAGCTCGGGACAGACACAGCTGTTGGCTATTTAAGGGATAAGAAGCAGTGTTTAACTTGGGCTGGAGCTCACCGGAGCTGAGTACCGGCACCTCAGAGTTCTACTGCTTGAGCTCCTGTTCCTCTTATAGAATATTAGCTCAAAAGTATTGTGGAGCTCCTGCACCTAAATGTAAACAGTTTCAGCCCCCAAAATGAGTACTGGCACCTATTTCAGTCCAAGTCAAGCCCTGATAAGAAGAATATAATGTCAATGCAGAGCTATACATAGCCCTCCGCATTGTTACAACATTTGGGAGGCCCATGGCTATGCGGTACAGAGCTCGGTTTGGCCTCTGTATGCCTCTGGAGGCTTAGAAATTGCGTCATGCCCTCGATATGGAGCCTCCAACCCCATTTTCAAATCAAGCATAAATTGGCTTTTAGTCTAGGCCTCCACAATGGATTAGTTCACTGAGATGGGCGCAAATATATATATATATATACAGTGAGGGAAAAAAGTATTTGATCCCCTGCTGATTTTGTACGTTTGCCCACTGACAAAGACATGATCAGTCTATAATTTTAATGGTAGGTTTATTTGAACAGTGAGAGACAGAATAACAGCAAAAAAAATCCAGAAAAACGCATGTCAAAAATGTTATAAATTGATTTGCATTTTAATGAGGGAAATAAGTATTTGACCCCCTCTCAATCAGAAAGATTTCTGGCTCCCAGGGTCTTTTATACAGGTAACGAGCTGAGATTAGGAGCACACTCTTAAAGGGAGTGCTCCTAATCTCAGTTTGTTACCTGTATAAAAGACACCTGTCCAGGGTAATTTTCTCGCAAAGTAATGAATTCACACTACAGAATATTAGGCTGATATACAGCCAATACAGTAGGTGGCGGCGTGCAGCTATAACCGGACCGCCATAATACCAAAGAAGAAGACGTAGAAAGGGAAGGGGACAGCTAGTCTGAAGACGTTCAACTGAGATGTGTCTTCCACATTTAACACTCATTAGACTGTTTGAGTGTGACAGGAAAATAACAAAATACTAATGTTTAATGATGGGAAACCGAGGCTTTCTGAAGGCTTCGGCTCTTTCACCAAATTGTGCCTGGAAAAATGGTTCATTACTCGGAGCATCATTATCTGTTCACAATGCACATTAGTGACATCTGCTGGTCAGCAATAAATAGCAGCGTGTGATTTTTTAAAATTTAATTTAAAAAAAACATATATATATATATATTTCACCTTTATTTAACCAGGTAAGCCAGTTGAGAACAAGTTCTCATTTACAACTGCGACCTGGCCAAGATAAAGCAAAGCAGTGCGATAAAAACAACAACACAGAGTTACATATGGGGTAAAAAAAAACATAAAGTCAAAAATACAACAGAAAATATATATACAGTGTGTGCGAATGTAGCAAGTTATGGAGGTAAGGCAATAAATAGGCCATAGTGCTAAATAATTACAATTAGTATTAACACTGGAATGAGATGATGTGCAAATAGAGATACTGGGGTGCAAATGAGCAAAATAAATAACAATATAGGGATGATGTAGTTGGGTGGGCTAATTTCAGATGGGCTGTGTACAGGTGCAGTGATCGGTAAGGTGCTCTGACAACTGATGCTTAAAGTTAGTTAGGGAGAGTGTGTGCAGACGGACAGAGTATGCTGGAGAACGGTGCGTAGAAGGACAATGGGTGTTGCAATTGTGGTGGGGATCATGATCCCGAGGTCCTGGAGTGCCCTGTAAGGGTGAAGGAGATTGACATGGCAAAAGTTAGAGCGGTCAATTGAATCTCCTACGTGGAGGCGATTAAAAGAGTGGAGAAAACAAGTGATGCTAGTGAAGAGATGGTAGTGGACGCACCACAGCCTGTAGTAAATGTTTGCCGCCAGTCAAAAGATACCCTGTGTGGTAAAAAGGTGGATTTTGTGGCGTTCATTGCCACAGTTAGAAACCGTAAAGCTCAAGTCTCTACCAAAAACTACTAAACTACACCCCCCCCCCCCCCCCCCACTCTTTAACCCGTCTCCTCCCCTTCATCTACACAGATTGAAGTGGATTTAACAAGTGACATCAATAAGGGATCATAGCTTTCACCTGGTCAGTCTATGTCATGGAAAGAGCAGGTGTTCTTAATGTTTAGTTCACTCAGTGTATGTATAATCTAGATCAGTCTATAGTCTATAATCTAGATCAGTCTATAGTCTAGATCAGTCTATAGTCTAGATCAGTCTATAATCTATATCAGTCTATAGTCTAGATCAGTCTATAATCTAGATCAGTCTATAATCTAGATCAGTCTATAATCTATATCAGTCTATAGTCTAGATCAGTCTATAATCTAGATCAGTCTATAGTCTAGATCAGTCTATAATCTAGATCAGTCTATGGTCTAGATCAGTCTATAATCTATATCAGTCTATAATCTAGATCAGTCTATAATCTAGATCAGTCTATAGTCTAGATCAGTCTATAATCTAGATCAGTCTATAGTCTAGATCAGTCTATAATCTAGATCAGTCTATAGTCTAGATCAGTCTATAATCTATATCAGTCTATAGTCTAGATCAGTCTATAATCTAGATCAGTCTATAATCTAGATCAGTCTATAGTCTAGATCAGTCTATAATCTATATCAGTCTATAGTCTAGATCAGTCTATAATCTAGATCAGTCTATAATCTATATCAGTCTATAGTCTAGATCAGTCTATAATCTAGATCAGTCTATAGTCTAGATCAGTCTATAATCTATATCAGTCTATAGTCTAGATCAGTCTATAATCTAGATCAGTCTATAATCTAGATCAGTCTATAATCTATATCAGTCTATAGTCTAGATCAGTCTATAATCTAGATCAGTCTATAGTCTAGATCAGTCTATAATCTAGATCAGTCTATGGTCTAGATCAGTCTATAATCTATATCAGTCTATAATCTATATCAGTCTATAATCTAGATCAGTCTATAGTCTAGATCAGTCTATAATCTAGATCAGTCTATAGTCTAGATCAGTCTATAATCTATATCAGTCTATAGTCTAGATCAGTCTATAATCTAGATCAGTCTATAATCTAGATCAGTCTATAATCTATATCAGTCTATAGTCTAGATCAGTCTATAATCTAGATCAGTCTATAGTCTAGATCAGTCTATAATCTAGATCAGTCTATAATCTAGATCAGTCTATAGTCTAGATCAGTCTATAGTCTAGATCAGTCTATAGTCTAGATCAGTCTATAATCTAGATCAGTCTATAATCTAGATCAGTCTATAATCTAGATCAGTCTATAATCTAGATCAGTCTATAGTCTAGATCAGTCTATAGTCTAGATCAGTCTATAGTCTAGATCAGTCTATAATCTAGATCTTCACAATAATTAATCAGGCCATGTCCTCCCTGGGAGATGTAAAGGGAGGGGGAAGCCCATATGGGACTGGCCATTGGCCGTCTATCCTAAACAGTTTAGCCAATAGGGATGCAATGCACTATAGCTACACAAGGAAGCAACCCGTCTGTATGATGCGAGAAATGGAGGTGGAAACGCCTTTATGGGAAAATATTGATATAATAACCATCATATGGAAGAAATAGCGATGACATGTTGTGTGGTCCTCCCACCAGGACTCAGGAACCCATGCAGTTTATTAGGCTACAGATTCAATCATTTATGATGAACTTCACAGGGCGGTGAAAGGGCACGGTGATGAGCTCGATGCTCCTTTCCAATAAATATCCAGGGTCTGATTCTGGTGACGTGATGATCGACGCTTGACTGCCGTTTGACAAATAAAAATATTCTCGCTCTTATCCATAATATAATGTCATCATGTAGACTAGCCAACCCACGCAGCATGACTATCTGCCAGCTGTTGGCTACAGCGCAGGTGCCAAAGACCAGAGGAGGCACGTTCGCTTTTCAACGCAACAGTTTTTGTGACAAAACTATCCGTAGAGTTGAAAATGCAAAACAGATTGAATAAAAAATGACTTTTTGTGTGCACTAGGGAAAGGGAATACCTAGTCAGTTGCACAACGGAATGCATTCAATCGAAATGTGTCTTCCGCATTTAAAACAACCCCTCTGAATCAGAGAGTTGCTGGGGGCAGGGAGCAGCTGTTGTTGGGGGTTAACTGTCTTGCCGACTCGGGGATTCAAACCAGCAACCTTTCAGTTACTGTCCCAATGCACTTAACTGCAAGGCTACCTGCCGATAGGGTTAAGGTTAGGGTTATGAGTTAGGTTAAAGGGTTAGGAGTTAGGTTAGGGTTAGCTAACATGCTAGTAGTTGCAAAGTTGCTAATTAGCTCAAATGCTAAAGTGTCCATGATGAGATTCAAACACACAACCTTTTGGTTGCTAGACATTCGTGTTATACACTTACTCATCCACCCTGACCATCCACCCTCCTTTAGGTTTTTCCTTATGTAACCTTCTGTCTTATGTAACTGTACAAAACCTAACATATCATACTAATTTGAGTGTCCCGGATTTACGTTTCCTCTGTTACATCTAGTTTATGAGACCAGGCTGGGACCATAGACGTTATAATAACAACAAAGTCCAATAACATAATACAATAAATAGTCATTTAGCAGACGCTCTTATCCAGAGCAATTAGGGTTAAGTGCCTTGCTCAAGGGCACATCGACAGATTTTTCAGCTAGTCGGCTCGGGGATTAGAACCAGCGACTTTTCGGTTACTGGCACAACGCTCTTAACCACTAAGCTACCTGCCGCCCCAGGTAATAATAATGATAATATTGTTCCTTTTACCAATTGAGGGGGTGCTTCATCATTGTCTTATGCTGAGGGAAGCATCATAGCTTTAGGCTAGGCTGTGTGATGTCGTTGATACATACCAGATATAAGCCAGTCGTATTGGGTTATCTAGATCGTCGGCTCGTCCCCTTGTTATGTTTTTGATAACATACAATATAGACCGTCGTATTGGGTTAGTCTAGACGTCGCTCGTCCCTGTGTGATTTTGTGGCAACATTACCAAAATAGAGCATCGTAGGGTTATCAGATCTGGCTCGTCCCTTGGTGAGTTGTGTGGATAACATCCAGAATTAGCCAGTCGGTTGGGGTTAGTCTAACTGTCGGCTGTCCCTTGTTGTGTTTGTGGATAACTACCAATTAGAGCCATCGTATGGGTATCTAATCTTCGGCCGTCCCCTGTGTGATGTTGTGATAATAAGAATATAGACCTTCGTACTTGGGGGTTAGTCTAGATCGTCGGCTCTCCCTTTGTGAGTGTGAACTACCAATATTGCCAGCGTATTGGTAGTAGTGTGATGTTGTGTGGATAACATACCAGAATATAGAGCCAGTCGTATTGGGGTTAGTCTAGATCTGTCGGCTCGTCCCCTTGTGTGATGTTGTGTGGATAACATACCAGAATATAGAGCCAGTCATATTGGGGTTAGTCTAGATCTGTCGGCTCGTCCCCTTGTGTGATGTTGTGTGGATAACATACCAGAATATAGAGCCAGTCATATTGGGGTTAGTCTAGATCTGTCGGCTCGTCCCCTTGTGTGATGTTGTGTGGATAACATATACATTTACATTATAGTCGACGCTCTTATCCAGAGCGACTTACAGGAGCAATTAGGGTTAAGTGCCTTGCTTAAGGGCACATCGACAGATTTTTCACCTAGTCGGCTCGGGGATTAGAACCAGCGACCTTTCGGTTATTGGCACAACGCTCTTACCCACTAAGCTACCTGCCGTCCTAACATACCAGAATATTGAGCCAGTCGTATTGGGGTTAGTCTAGATCTGTCGGCTCGTCCCCTTGTGTGTTGGGCTTGATGTGCTTCTCGAAGAAGTTAGAGCCTCCTTGGCCTCCTTGGCAGTGGAAAACGTGTGTGTTGTATTCTGGAAGGTCAAGATTATCCCAAAATGCAGGGGCGCAACTTTCACTGGGGACGGGGGGGGGGGGGACGGGGGGGACATGTCCCCCTCACATTCTGAAATTGCATTTTTGTTCCCCCCCCCAGTTTTATAATTGAAATGTGATACAAAACGAGGCAACGGTGTGCTTTAAGACCATGCGGACGACTCCGAGCGGTCGGGTAGGCTGTTTGGAGTGTTTATCCGACTGATTAAAAATAATAATAATAATAATAATAATGAATGTCCCCCCCACTTCTAAAACCAAAGTTGCGCCCCTGCCAAGATGTTACAGAGCCTAACATTCCCATCAGGCTCCTAAAGGTCCCGGTACCTTATACTGTCTTATTATTATAGTAGGGCTGACCCCATTAGGTCGACTGGTCGATTGTTTGGTCGATAGGTCGATAGGTCGATAGGTTGATAGGTCGATAGGTTGTTGGACGACCGAGATTTCTTTAATCGAGCGGTAGCAAAAATAAAATATATCATGGTGTACAAGACGCCTGTCTGATTGGCTCCTGTCTGATTGGCTCCTGTCTGAGTGGCGTCTGTCTGATTGGCTCCTGTCTGATTGGCGTCTGTCTGATTGGCTCCTGTCTGAGTGGCTCCTGTCTGAGTGGCTCCTGTCTGATTGGCTCCTGTCTGATTGGCGTCTGTCTGATTGGCTCCTGTCTGAGTGGCTCCTGTCTGATTGGCTCCTGTCTGATTGGCTCCTGTCTGAGTGGACTGATCCATTATGGAGGCCTGTCTGAGTGGACTGATCCATTGTGGTGGCCGTGGGGATGGCACAGACCATCAGTCTAAGACATGTGCTCCTGAAATTGTATATGGTTATATTACATAAACAATGGTGCAACACTAATAAAAATAATATTATTTTATAACAAATGCACTTTCTTCCTCTTTTGATAGCGGTCGCTGTCCACTGTTCTGAAACACATCAGTGTGCAGTTGAATTGGCGCCTTTTCCTAGACCATGTTGCTATGTGCATAACAGCCAAGTTAACCAGCATATTAGTGTTGAGAACAATGTGGCGGAGGTAGCAGCAGAATGAGGAGATGAGAAAACAGCCCTCGCCTTATTATCGAAGTGAGGAGAGAGGAAACAGCCCTCGCCTTATTATCGAAGTGAGGAGAGAGGAAACAGCCCTCGCCTTATTATCTAAGTGAGGAGAGAGGAAACAGCCCTCGCCTTATTATCTAAGGGAGGAGAGAGGAAACAGCCCTCGCCTTATTATCGAAGTGAGGAGAGAGGAAACAGCCCTAGCCTTATTATCTAAGGGAGGAGAGAGGAAACAGCCCTCGCCTTATTATCTAAGTGAGGAGAGAGGAAACAGCCCTAGCCTTATTATCTAAGGGAGGAGAGAGGAAACAGCCCTCGCCTTATTATCTAAGTGAGGAGAGAGGAAACAGCCCTCGCCTTATTATCTAAGGGAGGAGAGAGGAAACAGCCCTCGCCTTATTATCTAAGTGAGGAGAGAGGAAACAGCCCTAGCCTTATTATCTAAGGGAGGAGAGAGGAAACAGCCCTAGCCTTATTATCTAAGGGAGGAGAGAGGAAACAGCCCTCGCCTTATCGTCTAAATGAGGAGAGAGGAAACAGCCCTCGCCTTATTATCTAAGGGAGGAGAGAGGAAACAGCCCTCGCCTTATTATCTAAGTGAGGAGAGAGGAAACAGCCCTAGCCTTATTATCTAAGGGAGGAGAGAGGAAACAGCCCTCGCCTTATTATCGAAGTGAGGAGAGAGGAAACAGCCCTCGCCTTATTATCGAAGGGAGGAGATGAGGAAACAGCCCTCGCCTTATTATCGAAGGGAGGAGATGAGAAAACAGCCCTCGCCTTATTATCGAAGGGAGGAGATGAGAAAACAGCCCTCGCCTTATTATCGAAGGGAGGAGATGAGGAAACAGCCCTCGCCTTATTATCTAAGTGAGGAGAGAGGAAACAGCCCTCGCCTTATTATCTAAGTGAGGAGAGAGGAAACAGCCCTCGCCTTATTATCTAAGTGAGGAGAGAGGAAACAGCCCTCGCCTTATTATCTAAGTGAGGAGAGAGGAAACAGCCCTCGCCTTATTATCGAAGGGAGGAGATGAGAAAACAGCCCTCACCTTATTATCTAAGTGAGGAGAGAGGAAACAGCCCTCGCCTTATTATCGAAGGGAGGAGATGAGAAAACAGCCCTCGCCTTATTATCTAAGTGAGGAGAGAGGAAACAGCCCTCGCCTTATTATCTAAGTGAGGAGAGAGGAAACAGCCCTCGCCTTATTATCGAAGTGAGGAGAGAGGAAACAGCCCTCGCCTTATCGTCTAAATGAGGAGAGAGGAAACAGCCCTCGCCTTATTATCTAAGGGAGGAGAGAGGAAACAGCCCTCGCCTTATTATCGAAGTGAGGAGAGAGGAAACAGCCCTAGCCTTATTATCTAAGTGAGGAGAGAGGAAACAGCCCTAGCCTTATTATCTAAGGGAGGAGAGAGGAAACAGCCCTCGCCTTATTATCGAAGTGAGGAGAGAGGAAACAGCCCTCGCCTTATTATCGAAGTGAGGAGAGAGGAAACAGCCCTCGCCTTATTATCGAAGTGAGGAGAGAGGAAACCCCAACTTAATTAGGTCTGTAATCAATAGCTTAACTGTTAAATGGGCCTGGCTTTAGAAATCATCAATATATCTACAGAAAATAAGACAGATATTGCTTCTGTTGTCTGTTTGAGTGTTTATTTATAATAATAATAATATGCCATTTAGCAGACGCTTTTATCCAAAACGACTTACAGTCATGCGTGCATAAAACATTTTTTTTTTGTGTATGGGTGGTCCCGGGGATCGAACCCACTACCTTGGCGTTACAAGCGCCGTGCTCTACCAGCTGAGCTACAGAGGACCACATATTTAATAGTCTACTGATTCCTTGAGCACCAAGCATCACACAACGACTTGTTAAGTAACAATTTCACAAATTCGTCTGTTTTTCATCTTTGCTCTGCTGTAATAAAGGCTTTACACTTTTTTTTTTTCGTTAGAACTCTCTGGTATTATTTATAATTTATTCCAAATTATCCGAAAAATGATATTTATAATAATTATAAAAATAACACTCCTTTTTCTTGATCTCCTTCTTATTGTCGTTATTACTGTTATTATGATCATTATAATAAGTCATGTCATTATTTCGATATTTATATCGGCTCCTCTATCAATCAATCATTCATTCGTCCAGGTCATCACACAGCATATGAGTCATTCATGATTTGAAATGCAATCAAGCATTTTCGTTTTTTAAAATAAAATAAAAAAAGTGAGCCTTTAATAATTAGCTTAAACAATAAACAGTTCCATTTCGGGAAATTGCATTCACGAATGAATGCGACTGTTTTTAGTCTTTGCTGTTCTAAAGGCTTAACAGACTCTCTGGTCCGCTTATACTTCATTTAGTGTTGTTTACGTTGTTCCAAACGGTTTAAAAAAATTGATATTGTAATCTATACATCACCTGTTTGGCACACAACGTTTTCTGACGGCTGGAGATAACATGTATGACAATGTAATGAGACGGACACTTTTTTTCTGCAGGTTTCTCCGATCAAATAGCCTAAACTAAATGGCGCTCAATCAAATAAGAAATGAGCTGTCATGTTAACAAACAACATATCCTAAAAACAGAGGACAGGTCCAAATAAAATGGACAATATGGAATGGACAATCACAACTGTTGTCCGGGAGTTTCAAGTGGTTTCAAGTTTGTACCGGTGACAAGCTTATCATTGCGAAAAAAGAAAAAACTTCTGCATTTCCCGCTGTGTAAACACTAGGCCTAGACGACATGATCTGTGTCAGTGTGTCTTTCTCTGTTTTCTTCCTTCCTCGACTGCACCACAGCAGCTGATCTGACACAGCACTCGGCCCTGCAGAACCAGATCTTTTAGCAAATAAATCGGTTAATTTAGCAGCATCCGCATCAACAGCCCTTTTTCTCAGCCTTTTTTTTACCTTTCTGGGGTTTTCTGTTCTGACTGAGTGACTGACAGAGTCAGGGCGGGTTTTATGCCACCTTCACAACAACCGGGAACTGGGAACTCGGAAATCTCCAACTTCAATGCATTCAAAATAACTGGGAACTGGGAACTCGGAAATCTCCAACTTCAATGCATTCAAAATAACTGGGAACTGGGAACTCGGAAATCTCCAACTTCAATGCATTCAAAACAACCGGGAACTGGGAACTCGGAAATCTCCAACTTCAATGCATTCAAAATAACTGGGAACTGGGAACTCGGAAATCTCCAACTTCAATGCATTCAAAATAACTGGGAACTGGGAACTCGGAAATCTCCAACTTCAATGCATTCAAAATAACCGGGAACTGGGAACTCGGAAATCTCCAACTTCAATGCATTCAAAACAACCGGGAACTGGGAACTCGGAAATCTCCAACTTCAATGCATTCAAAATAACTGGGAACTGGGAACTCGGAAATCTCCAACGTCAATGCATTCAAAATAACTGGGAACTGGGAACTCGGAAATCTCCAACTTCAATGCATTCAAAATAACTGGGAACTCAGAAAAAAACTAGCTTGACTGGGAAAAATAATTTTCAACGGTCATCCAAGTTGGAAACTCTGGCATCTTTCTAGAGCTCCGACTTTTCGACCTGAAGATCACTGACATTATGATTTGACCTTGTTTTTTTCGAGTTCCCAGTTGTCTTAAAAGCACCGTCATTCCCTCTGATGATGCACGTGGTTTGACTTTGAATGTGAATTTACGCCACCTCAGCTCAGCCAATCAGAATACGAGGTCGGCCCACACCTCAGCTCAGCCAATCAGAAAACCGTGCTGGCCCATCTTCGTAGGTCAGCCAAATGCTCAATACAGATTATTATGACAACAGAAAAATTGTGCAAAAGTCATCAATAAAACAGGCCCATGTCATGATTATTATTGAATATATATATACACAATATTAAGCTGCCCATGGTGGCCAGTTTATTAGGTACACCACCACGCTCCTACAGGCAGTGTGGCTGTGGCTTGCTATATAAAGCAGGCAGACAGTCATCCAGTTACTGTTTGATTGAACGTTAGAATTGGAAACAATTGTGACCTAAGTGACTTTGAGCGTGGTATGATCATCGGTGCCAGGCGCGCCGGTTCCAGTATCTCAGAAACAGCCGGCCTTCTGGGATTTTCACGCCACCACGTTCACAACAATGGTTCACTCCTACAGACAGTGTCTAGGGTTTACAGAGAACAAAAAACATCCAGTCAGCAGCAGTCCTGTGGGTGAAAACAGCTCGTTGGTGAGGGGTCAAAGGAGAATGGCGCAAGCTAACAGGCGGGCCACAAACAGGCAAATAACGGCGCAGTACAACCGTGGTTTGCAGAACGGCCATCTCGGAACACACAAGTCGTCGGTCCTTGTCATGGATGGGCTATTGCAGCAGACGACCACACCGGGTTCCACTCCTATCAGCTCAAAACAAGAAGAAGTGGCTCCAGTGGGCACGCCATCACCAACACTGGACAACTGAGGAGTGATAATGGCGCCGGAGGGGATGGCCGCCGTTTTATGGACTCTTAACCAACCGTGCTATTTTGTGTGTTTTTTCATATTGTTTTTAACTTATTTTGTACATTTGTTGCTGCTACCGTCTCTTATGACCGAAAAGAGCTTCTGGACATCAGAACAGCGATTACTCACCTTGAACTGGACAAATAATTTTTCTTTAATGAGTCGGACGAGAGGGATTTGCTCCCCGACAGGTAGAGTATATCATGTAGACCACACTATCTACCAAGAGAGTTTTCATCTATATTTTTCATAGCTGTCTATTTACCACCACAAACCAATACTGGCATTAAGATTGCACTCAATGAACTGTATACGGCCATAAGCAAACAGGAAAACACTCTTCCAGAGGCGGCGCTCCTAGTGGTCGGGGACTTTAATGCAGGGAAACTTAAATAAGTTTTACCTAATTTCTACCAGCATGTTAAATGTGCAACCAGAGGGAAAAAAACTCTAGACCACCTTTACTCCACACACAGAGACGCGTACAAAGAAAGCGAAGCACAGCCGCGAGCTTCCCAGTGACACAAGACTTCCAGACGAGCTAAACCACTTCTATGCTCGCTTCGAGGCAAGCAACACTGAAGCATGCATGAGAGCACCAGCTGTTCCGGATGACTATGTGATCGCGCTCTCCGTAGCCGATGTGAGTAAGACTTTTAAACAGGTCAACATTCACAAGGCCGCAGGGCCAGACGAATTACCAGGACGTGTACTCCGAGCATGCGCTGACCAACTGGCAAATGTCTTCACTGACATCTTCAACCTCTCCCTGTCTGAGTCTGTAATACCAACATGTTTCAAGCAGACCACCATAGTCCCTGTGCCCAGGAACACTAAGGTAACCTGCCTAAATGACTACCGACCCGTAGCACTGACGTCTGTAGCCATGAAGTGCTTTGAAAGGCTGGTCATGGCTCACATCAACACCATTATCCCAGAAACCCTAGACCCACTCCAATTTGCATACCGCCCCAACAGATCCACAGATGATGCAATCTCTATTGCGCTCCACACTGCCCTTTCCCACCTGGACAAGAGGAACTCCTATGTGAGAATGCTATTCATTGACTACAGCTCAGAGTTCAACACCAGTGCCCTCAAAGCTCATCACTAAGCTAAGGACCCTGGGACTAAACACCTCCCTCTGCAACTGGATCCTGGACTTCCTGACGGGCCGCCCCCAGGTGGTAAGGGTAGGTAACAACACATCCGCCACACTGATCCTCAACACGGGGGCCCCTCAGGGGTGCGTGCTCTGTCCCCTCCTGTACTCATGACTGCATGGCCAGGCACGACTCCAACACCATCATTAAGTTTGCTGACGACACAACAGTGGTAGGCCTGATCACCGACAACGATGAGACAGCCTATAGGGTGGAGGTCAGAGACCTGGCAGTGTGGTGCCAGGACAACAACCTCTCCCTCAACGTGATCAAGACAAAGGAGATGATTGTGGACTACAGGAAAAAGAAGAGGACCGAGCACGCCCCCATTCTCGACGGGGCTGTAGTGGAGCAGGTTGAGAGCTTCAAGTTCCTTGGTGTCCACATCACCAACAAGCTGAAGAGGGCACGACAAAGCCTATTCTCCCTAAGGAGACTGAAAATATTTGGTATGGTTCCTCAGATCCTCAAAAGGTTCTACAGCTGCACCATCGAGAGCATCCTGACTGGTTGCATAACTGCCTGGTATGACAACTGCTCGGCCTCCGACCACAAGGCACTACAGAGGGTAGTGCGTACGGCCCAGTACATCACTGGGGCCAAGCTTCCTGCCATCCAGGACCTCTATACCAGGCGGTGTCAGAGGAAGGCCCTAAAAATTGTCAAAGACTCCAGCCACCATAGTCATAGACTGTTCTCTCTGCTACCGCACGGCAAGCGGTACCGGAGCACCAAGTCTAGGTCCAAGATGCTTCTAAACAGCTTCTACCCCCAAGCCATAAGACTCCTGAACATCTAATCAAATGGCTACCCAGACTATTTGCATTGCCCCTCCCCCCCCTTTTACGCTGCTGATTCTCTGTTTATTATCTATGCAGTCACTTTAATAACTCTACCTACATGGACATAACCTCGACTAACCGGTTCCCCAGCACATTGACTCGGTACCGGTACCTCCTGTATATAGCCTCGCTATTGTTATTTTTACTGCTGCTCTTTAATTATTAGTAACTTTTATTTCTTATTATTTTTATATTGTATTTTTGTGTGATTTTTTTTGCATTATTTCTTAAAACTGCATTGTTGGTTAAGGGCTTGTAAGTAAGCATTTCACTGTAAGGTCTACACCTGTTGTATTCGGCGCATGTGACAAATCAAATTTGATTTGAAAAACATGTCCAGGTCCAACGAATCCCGGTTCCTGTTGTGTCATCTTGATGACAGTCAGGATTTAGCGTCAGCAGCATGAGTCCATGGACCCATCCTGCCTGGTGTCAACGGTACAGGCTGGTGGCGGTGGTGTAATGGTGTGGGGAATGGCCCCATCCTGCCTGGTGTCACCAGTACAGGCTGGTGGTGTAATGGTGTGGGGAATGGCCCCATCCTTCCTAAGTTTGAGTTATTCACTGCGTTAGCACACTCCGCCAACCCTGATGTTCTAGCAGTGTCTGAATCCTGGCTTAGGAAGGCCACCAAAAATTCTGAAATTTCCATCCCCAACTATAACATTTTCCGTCTAGATAGAACTGCCAAAGGGGGTGGAGTTGCAATCTACTGTAGAGATAGCCTGCAGAGCTCCATCATTCTATCCAGGTCTGTGCCCAATCACTGCCTTATTGCCTGCGTCCGTAACGGGTCCGCGGTCAAACGACCACCCCTCATCACTGTCAAACGCTCCCAAAAACACTTCAGCGAGCAGGCCTTCCTAATTGACCTGGCCCAGGTATCCTGGATGGATATAGATCTCATTCCGTCAGTAGAGGATGCCTGGTTGTTCTTTAAAAGTAATTTCCTCTCAATCTTAAATAGACATGCCCCATTCAAAAAATACAGAACTAAGAACAGATATAGCCCCTGGTTCTCCTCAGACTTGACTGCCCTTGACCAGCACAAAAACATCCTGTGGCGTACTGCATTAGCATCAAATAGCCCCCGTGATATGCAACTTTTCAGGGAAGTTAGGAACCAATATACACAAGCAGTTAGGAAAGCAAAGGCTAACTTTTTCAAACAGAAATTTGCATCCTGTAGCACTAACTCCAAAAAGTTTTGGGACACTGTAAAGTCCATGGAAAATAAGAGCACTTCCTCCCAGCTGCCCACTGCACTGAGGCTAGGAAACACTATCACCACCGATAAATCTACAATAATCGAGAATTTCAACAAGCATTTTGCTACGGCTGGCCATGCTTTCCACCTGGCTACCACTACCCCGGCCACCAGCTCTGCACCCTCCGCTGCAACTTGCCCATGCCCCCCCCGCTTCTCCTTCACACAAATCCAGACAGCTGATGTCCTGAAAGAGCTGCAAAATCTGGACCCCTACAAATCATCTGGGCTAGACAATCTGGACCCTTTCTTTCTAAAACTAGCCGCCGAAATTGTCGCAACCCCTATTACTAGCCTGTTCAACCTCTCTTTCGTAACGTCTGAGATCCCCAGAGATTGGAAAGCTGCCGCGGTCATCCCCCTCTTCAAAGGGGGTGACACTCTAGATCCAAACTGTTACAGACCCATATCCATCCTGCCCTGCCTTTCAAAAGTTTTTGAAAGCCAAGTCAACAAACAGATCACCGACCATTTCGAATCCCACCGTACCTTCTCCGCTATGCAATCCGGTTTCCGAGCTGGTCATGGGTGCACTTCAGCCACGCTCAAGGTCCTAAATGATATTATAACCGCGATCGATAATAGACAGTACTGTGCAGCCGTTTTCATTGACCTGGCCAAGGCTTTCGACTCTGTCAACCACCGCATTCTTATTGGCAGACTAAATAGCCTTGGTTTCTCAAATGACTGCCTCGCCTGGTTCACCAACTACTTCTCAGATAGAGTTCAATGTGTCAAATCGGAGGGAGACTCTTTTCTCTGTGTATATCAATGACGTCGCTCTTGCTGCTGGTGACTCTCAGATCCACCTCTACGCAGACGACACCATTTTGTATACATCTGGCCCTTCATTGGACACTGTGTTAACAAACCTCCAAACGAGCTTCAATTCCATACAACACTCCTTCAGTAGCCTCCAACTGCTCTTAAACGCTAGTAAAACTAAATGCATGCTCTTCAACCGAACGCTGCTTGCACCCGCCCACCCGACTAGAATCACTACTCTAGACGGGTCTGACCTAGAGTATGTGGACAACTACAAATATCTAGGTGTCTGGTTAGACTGTAAACTCTCCTTCCAGACTCACATTAAGAATCTCCAATCCAAAGTTAAATCTAGAATCGGTTTCCTATTTCGCAACAAAGCCTCCTTCACTCATGCTGCCAAACATGCCCTCGTAAAACTGACTATCCTACCGATCCTTGACTTCGGCGATGTCATTTACAAAATAGCCTCCAACACTCTACTCAGCAAATTGGATGTTGTCTATCACAGTGCCATCCGTTTTGTCTCCAAAGCCCCATATAATACCCACCACTGTGACCTGTACGCTCTTGTTGGCTGGTCCTCACTACATATTCGTCGCCAAACCCACTGGCTCCAGGCCATCTATACATCACTGCTAGGCAAATCCCCGCCTTATCTTAGCTCATTGGTCACCATAGCAGCACCCACCCATAGTATGCGCTCCAGCGGGTATATCTCACTGGTCATCCCCAAAGCCAACACCTCCTTTGGCCGCAATTCCTTCCAGTTCTCTGCTGCCAATGACTGGAACAAATTGCAAAAATCTCTGAAGCTGGAGACTCTTATCTCCCTCACTAACTTTAAGCATCAGTTGTCAGAGCACCTTACCGATCACTGCACCTGTACACAGCCCATCTGAAATTAGCCCGCCCAACTACCTCATCCCTATATTGTTATTTATTTTGCTCATTTGTACCCCAGTATCTCTATTTGCACATCATCTCTTGCACATCATTCCAGTGTTAATACTAAATTGTAATTATTTTGCACTATAGCCTATTTTATTGCCTTACCTCCATAACTTGCTAAATTTCCACACTGTATATTAATTGTATTTCTGTTGTATTTTTGACTTTGTTTTGTTTTACCCCATATGTAACTCTGTTGTTTTTATCGCACTGCTTTGCTTTATCTTGGCCAGGTCGCAGTTGTAAATGAGAACTTGTTCTCAACTGGTTTACCTGGTTAAATAAAGGTGAAATAAATAAATAAATAAAAATCCTGCCTGGTGTCAACGGTACAGGCTGGTGGCGGTGGTGTAATGGTGTGGGGAATGTTTTCCTGGCACACGTTAGGTCCCTTGATATCAAATAAGCAACGTGTCCATGTCACAAAGAATTCAGGCTGTTCTGGAGGCAAAGGGGGGTCCGACCGGGTGCTAGATGGGTGTACCTAATAAACTGACAATTTGGGTGCACCTAGGACACGGAGTACACAAAACATTAAGAACACCTGCTCATTCCATGAAAGACTGACCAGGTGAAAGCTATGATCCCTTACTGATGTCACTTGTTAAATCCACTTCAATCAGTGTAGATGAAAGGGAGGACAGGCTAAAAAATGATTTTTAAGCCTTGAGACAATTCAGACATGGATTATGTGCGCCATTCAGAGGGTGAATGGGAAAGACAAATACTAAGTGCCTTTGAATGGGGTATGGTAATAAGTGCACCGGTTTGTGTCAAGAACTGCAATGCTGCTGGATTTTTCACGCTCAACAGTTTTCTGTGTATCAAGAATGGTGCACCACCTTGTGGGGGGGGGGGGGGGGGGGGGTTCAACCAACAACCTTGTTTCCTCAGTTGAAGGGAAATACAATGTTTTGTTTGTGTGAACCAGCCAACCTGGACTGTTTGCAGTATGCTGATCCCCTCATTTCATACTCTGGAGAGTCATGGGACCAAAAGACTGGGTCACGGCGTTGCCAGATTTGTGATCTCTTACAAAAGGTGTGAGGAAAACTGGAGATTGGAGCTCTAAAATAATTCAGACTGGACACTGTAAACTTTTAAATTACCTTTTTATTCCACATACATGAAATAACATTTCCCTCCAGATAACAGTTATGCTTGGGTGTTTTGTATGAAAATTCCAAAAGACATGGACAAAGCTAGCCAGCCCGACAACAATCTCCTTTTCCTCCCCATTAACTAGTTCTTAGCCACAAGTATCAAAAGAAAAAACCTAAATTAAAATAAAAACCTTAACTGGAAAAAGCAGTAACTAGATAAGCACGTGGGGAAATTCATCCTGCTCTGCTGGTTCAAACAGTCCCAGTATTAAGCATGTCCTCTTTGTTCTAGACTTTTCTATACCTCCTAAATGACACAGAAATACAATGACGTCAGCAGGTCAGTCAAACTGAAGAAGAAGAAACTGGAGCAGTAGAGAGCCAGATTTATGGAATGTAACTATCCAAGGTCTCCTCTCAAACGGCACCCTATTCCCATCATAGTGCACAGGTTTCTGACCAGGGCCCATAGAGTTCAGGTCTAAAGTAGTGCACTATTTAGAGAATAGGGTGCCATTTGGGGCCGCAGACAACACCACCATCGATAGATGCCTCAGGACTATCCCCTACTGCTCCTGCTGTCAGTTGTCTAGCGGTAGCTGTCAGTTGTCTAGCGGTAGCTGTCAGTTGTCTAGCGGTAGCTGTCAGTTGTCTAGCGGTAGCTGTCAGTTGTCTAGCGGTAGCTGTCAGTTGTCTAGCGGTAGCTGTCAGTTGTCTAGCGGTAGCTGTCAGTTGTCTAGGTAGCCGTCAGTTGTCTAGGTAGCCGTCAGTTGTCTAGCGGTAGCCGTCAGTTGTCTAGCGGTAGCCGTCAGTTGTCTAGCGGTAGCTGTCAGTTGTCTAGGTAGCCGTCAGTTGTCTAGGTAGCCGTCAGTTGTCTAGCGGTAGCCGTCAGTTGTCTAGCGGTAGCCGTCAGTTGTCTAGCGGTAGCCGTCAGTTGTCTAGCGGTAGCTGTCAGTTGTCTAGCGGTAGCTGTCAGTTGTCTAGCGGTAGCTGTCAGTTGTCTAGCGGTAGCTGTCAGTTGTCTAGCGGTAGCTGTCAGTTGTCTAGCGGTAGCTGTCAGTTGTCTAGCGGTAGCTGTCAGTTGTCTAGCGGTAGCTGTCAGTTGTCTAGGTAGCTACAGACTAAAACCGCTCGCTGCTGCCTCCTCCAATCAAGACAGACTGATGTTGAACCACAAATGAATCAAGCAATGTTGTCAAGCACAAGATCATTAACATGAACACAGGTAGAGTATACCAGGTTTATTCAAAACCTGAACTTGCCACATTGCATGAGTTGAGAACTTGCCGTCACCCTTCAACATACATGGAACACCTACCATGCTGGACGTCCCACCAACCCCTCACCTCAACCTACCATGCTGGACGTCCCACCAACCCCTCACCTCAACCTACCATGCTGGACGTCCCACCAACCCCTCCCCTCAACCTACCATGCTGGACGTCCCACCAACCCCTCACCTCAACCTACCATGCTGGACGTCCCACCAACCCCTCACCTCAACCTACCATGCTGGACGTCCCACCAACCCCTCACCTCAACCTACCATGCTGGACGTCCCACCAACCCCTCACCTCAACCTACCATGCTGGACGTCCCACCAACCCCTCACCTCAACCTACCATGCTGGACGTCCCACCAACCCCTCCCCTCAACCTACCATGCTGGACGTCCCACCAACCCCTCACCTCAACCTACCATGCTGGACGTCCCACCAACCCCTCACCTCAACCTACCATGCTGGACGTCCCACCAACCCCTCCCTGGAAAGCAACCCCCCCAACAATGACTCCAAAAGAAGAGTAAAGTATGGAGGAGAGTGAGACGTTGGGACAGAGAACTAGAGAGAGGTGCTGGGCTGGATGAGGTGGTCCGTCTGTCTGTCTGTCTCAGTGGTGATAGAAGGAGGATGAAGAGTTGACAGCGATGATGACAGTCAGACAGACAGGGACCAGGTCAGTCTCTACCCTCCTCAGCATCCTCTCCATCTCCCTGGTTGTCTGAGGTCCACAACTACAGAGATGGAGAGGGGAGAGAGAGACACAGAGAGAGAGACACAGAGAGAGAGAGATAGACACAGAGAGAGACACAGAGAGAGAGAGACACAGAGAGAGAGAGAGAGAGAGAGAGAGAGAGAGAGAGAGAGAGAGAGAGAGAGAGACACAGAGAGAGAGAGAGAGAGAGAGAGACACAGAGAGAGAGAGATGGAGAGAGAGACACACAGAGAGAGAGAAAGATGGAGAGGGGAGAGAGAGACACAGAGAGAGAGATGGAGAGGGGAGAGAGAGGGAGAGAGAGATGGAGAGGGGAGAGAGAGGGGACAGGGATTAACAACATGTTCAAACACTGTAGGACAACATACACATTACATGTCAGCAGAGCTGAACTCGTACTGGGTACATTCACTCATTCTACATTCTAGTCATTTAGCAGGTCAAACACAGGTTACATTATTTTGCTTTGTCTCAGGAATATGTGCCAAAGGAGTGAGACACCAGCAACTGTCCAACCCCTCTACATCATATAACTCAACCCAGTGACAGCAGGGGGAACTATGATGTAATACATGACCCAACCTCTCTACATCATAACTCAACCCAGTGACAGCAGGGGGAACTATGATGTAATACATGACCCAACCTCTACATCATAACTCAACCCAGTGACAGCAGGGGGAACTATGATGTAATACATGACCCAACCTCTCTACATCATAACTCAACCCAGTGACAGCAGGGGAACTATGATGTAATACATGACCCAACCTCTCTACATCATAACTCAACCCAGTGACAGCAGGGGGAACTATGATGTAATACATGACCCAACCTCTCTACATCATAACTCAACCCAGTGACAGCAAGGGGAACTATGATGTAATACATGACCCAACCTCTCCACATCATAACTCAACCCAGTGACAGCAGGGGGAACTATGATGTAATACATGACCCAACCTCTCTACATCATAACTCAACCCAGTGACAGCAGGGGGAACTATGATGTAATACATGACCCAACCTCTACATCATAACTCAACCCAGTGACAGCAGGGGGAACTATGATGTAATACATGACCCAAACTCTACATCATAACTCAACCCAGTGACAGCAGGGGGAACTATGATGTAATACATGACCCAACCTCTACATCATAACTCAACCCAGTGACAGCAGGGGAACTATGATGTAATACATGACCCTACCTCTCTACATCATAACTCAACCCAGTGACAGCAGGGGGAACTATGATGTAATACATGACCCAACCTCTACATCATAACTCAACCCAGTGACAGCAGGGGAACTATGATGTAATACATGATCCTACCTCTCTACATCATAACTCAACCCAGTGACAGCAGGGGAACTATGATGTAATACATGACCCAACCTCTCTACATCATAACTCAACCCAGTGACAGCAGGGGAACTATGATGTAATACATCATAACTCAACCCAGTGACAGCAGGGGAACTATGATGTAATACATAACTCAACCCAGTGACAGCAGGGGGAACTATGATGTAATACATGACCCAACCTCTCTACATCATAACTCAACCCAGTGACAGCAGGGGGAACTATGATGTAATACATGACCCAACCTCTCTACATCATAACTCAACCCAGTGACAGCAGGGGAACTATGATGCAATACATGACCCAACCTCTCTACATCATAACTCAACCCAGTGACAGCAGGGGGAACTATGATGTAATACATGACCCAACCTCTACATCATAACTCAACCCAGTGACAGCAGGGGGAACTATGATGTAATACATGACCCAACCTCTCTACATCATAACTCAACCCAGTGACAGCAGGGGAACTATGATGTAATACATGACCCTACCTCTCTACATCATAACTCAACCCAGTGACAGCAGGGGAACTATGATGTAATACATGACCCTACCTCTCTACATCATAACTCAACCCAGTGACAGCAGGGGAACTATGATGTAATACATGACCCTACCTCTCTACATCATAACTCAACCCAGTGACAGCAGGGGAACTATGATGTAATACATGACCCAACCTCTCTACATCATAACTCAACCCAGTGACAGCGGGGGAACTATGATGTAATACATGATCCTACCTCTCTACATCATCACTCAACCCAGTGACAGCAGGGGAACTAAGATACTTACTGTCAAGTTGTCTCTCAGCAGCTGCATGATCAAGGTGCTGTCTTTGTACGAGTCTTCACTCAGAGAATCAAGCTCTGCAATGGCGTCATCGAAAGCCTGCAGGAGAACAACAGTAGCATCAGATCACATTGTTGTGCTACATTGGATATTGATTACCGCATTGTTGGGTTTGGAGCTTGCAAGAAAAGGCATTTTTCGCTGTACTTGTGCACGTGACATTAAAACACGAAGGACAGAGGGACACACTAGCTAGAACCTTTTGCATCTCAACTCTGGCAAAAAGCATTTCCCCCACGTTGTTCATCAGATTCTACTGCAGGAGACGTGGAATAGAACAGCAGAAAACCGGGTGCATCAAATTAAATTAGCCAGCTGCAGTCATTTTGAGAAATATTAAGAAAAATGTTGGTGAATTTTCTTGCTCAAATTAACCAGTTATCTACCTTTGATAAGCAGCGAGTTAGCTATAGATAGCTGGTAGCTTGCTAGCGCCTTGCTAGCTAGTTAGCTCCCATGCAAATTTCAAGTCTTAACTAATATCTGACTAACTCAGAAATATGAAGTTATGAAAGTTACCTGGCTAGCGCATCATGCTTTGTGACATTATGTTAGCTAGCCATACCCAGCTAGATCATGTTTTCACTTATTGTATCTGAAAGCTTGTTGCGTTCTCCCTGGTTTCCACTAGTTACCACAGCCACAATGTCAAAATTGTCTCGATCGTAAAAAAAATCACTGAAAACAAAATGAGCTTTTTGGTCTAAATTTAAGGTTAGAAATAAGGTTTCCAGTGTGGTTAAAGGTTAGGATTAGGTTTAAAATCAAAAGATCAATCACATTTTTTATTTCGGTTTTGATTATTTGGTTAGAATGATGTAGCACAGAAAAAAACAATTAATAAATGACGTTGGAGGCGGCTTATGGTAGAGAAATGAACATTCAATTCTCTGGGAACAGCTCTGGTGGACATTCCTGCAGTCAGCATGCCAATTGCACGCTCCCACAAATCTTGAGACATCTGTGGCATTGTGTTGTGTGACAAAACTGCACCTTTTAGAGTGGCCTTTTATTGTCCCCAGCACAAGGTGCACCAGTGTAACGATCATGCTGTTTAATCAGCTTCTTGATATGCCACACCTGTCAGGTGGATGGATTATCTTGGCAAAGGAGAAATGCTCACTAACAGTGATGTAAACAAATTTGTGCACCAAATTTGAGAGAAATGTTTTTTTTTTGCGTATGGAAAATTTCTGTGATCTTTTATTTCAGCTCATGAAACATGGGACCAACACTTTACATGTTGCGTTTATATTTTTGTTCAGTATAGATGCGCAATGGATTATGGTCACTGTAGTTAATTACCAGGTTTTATGCGCTAAACTATGTAGAATATTGGGCCTGTTGGAAACTACAACATCACACAGTTCAGGCTGGATCTGATATATCTCTGCGCACTGAGCTCACAGAAGAAGGAAAACAATTAATGGAAGTCAAATAATTGAACCTATGTCGGGTCAATTAATTGTTTAAAAAAAACAATTTACTGAGATGTTGGATAATCATTCAGCATTACCAACCAAATCACGCCCTGGGTATTCAGCCAATCAGCGGCCGCAGCGGTCACATGCGCTGAATACAACAGGTGTACACTTTACCGTGAAATGCTTAATAATATAATAATAATAATAATAATAATAATAATATGCCATTTAGCAGACACTTTTATCCAAAGCGACTTACAGTCATGCGTGCATACATTTTTGTGTATGGGTGGTCCCGGGGATCGAACCCACTACCTTGGCGTTATAAGCGCCGTGCTCTACCAGCTGAGCTACAGAGGACCACATATTTAATAGTATACTGATTCCTTGAGCACCAAGCATCACACAACGACTTGTTAAGTAACAATTTCACAAATTCGTCTGTTTTTCATCTTTGCTTACTAACAAGCCCTTAACCAACAACGCAGAGTTAAAAAGTAAGAAAAAGTTGCCAAATAAAAAAAGGAAATACTAAAGACAATAACATAACAATAATGAGGCTATATACAAGGAGTAGCAGTACAGAGTCACTGTGCAGGGGTACCAGCTAGTGGAGGTAATATGTACATGTAGGTAGGGGTAAATGGGACTAGGTAATCAGGATAGATAATAAACAGAGTAGATATGACGTTATCCAAGCAAGCCGTCTTATGTACAAAGGCCCTACGGCAGTGAATCTCAACCGGTTTTGTCGAAAGGACCCACATTTCACGGGGTCACTTCAGTCACGTTCCCCAGACACCCAGGACCCTTTGAAAAACGTCCTGCGACCCACCAGTTGAGACTCACTGCCCTACAGGACTGTCAACCCTTCATCAACCGCCCACATACCGTCTTGGCCAGTTTGCAGGCCTGCTCAGGGGAGTTGAGGATCTCGTAATAGAAGACGGAGAAGTTGAGAGCCAGACCCAGACGGATAGGGTGGGTGGGCTGCATGTCGTTCTTACTGATCTCAAACGCATCCTTATAGGCCTCCTGGGAGTTACCGATGATGGCTGGAGGGAGGAGAGAGAGATTCAAAATATACTACTTTAAACAAATACATCTCTTTAAGAGGATAACATCAATTGTCATTTTCCTGAATAACTTTATTCAGACAGTGTTCTGTCTTTAAGATCAGAAATACTAACCCAAAAATACAACTTGAAAAACTAAGAGCAACCAAATCTAGGCATGTTGTGGTCTGGAAGTATCGGTTGTAGACAATGAGTCAAAGTGATAACGGTATCACAATGGTTGTAGTGGTGAGGGCGTACCGGGGCCTTGTAGTGGTGAGGGGTGTACTGGGCCTTGTAGTGGTGAGGGTGTACCGGGGCCTTGTAGTGGTGAGGGGTGTACTGGGCCTTGTAGTGGTGAGGGGTGTACCGGGGCCTTGTAGTGGTGAGGGTGTACCGGGGCCCTGTAGTGGTGAGGGTGTACCGGGGCCTTGTAGTGGTGAGGGGCGTACCGGGGCCTTGTATGGTGGGGTCCCCTGAGGGAGGTGTACCGGGGCCTTGTATGGTGAGGGCTACCGGGGCCTTGTAGTGGTGAGGGTGTACCGGGGCGCTTGTAGTGGGTGAGTGGGCGTACCGGGGCCTTGTAGTGGTGAGGGTGTAACTGGGGGCCTGTAGTGGTGAGGGGCGTACCGGGGCCTTGTAGTGGTGAGGGGGCGTACCGGGGCCTTGTAGTGGTGAGGGGTGTAACCGGGGCCTTGTAGTGGTGAGGGCGTACTGGGCCTTGTAGTGGTGAGGGCGTACCGGGGCCTTGTAGTGGTGAGGGCGTACGTGGGCCTTGTAGTGGTGAGGGGTGTACCGGGGCCTTGTAGTGGTGAGGGGTGTACCGGGGCCTTGTAGTGGTGAGGGGTGTAACGTGGGCCTTGTAGTGGGTGAGGGGTGTACCGGGGGCCTTGTAGTGGTGAGGGTGTACCGGGGCCTTGTAGTGGTGAGGGGTGTACTGGGGCCTTGTAGTGGTGAGGGGTGTACCGGGCCTTGTAGTGGTGAGGGGTGTACTGGGCCTTGTAGTGGTGAGGGGTGTACCGGGCCTTGTAGTGGTGAGGGCGTACCGGGGCCTTGTAGTGGTGAGGGGCGTACCGGGGCCTTGTAGTGGTGAGGGTGTACCGGGGCCTTGTAGTGGTGAGGGCGTACCGGGGCCTTGTAGTGGTGAGGGTGTACGGGGCCTTGTAGTGGTGAGGGCGTACCGGGGCCTTGTAGTGGTGAGGGCGTACCGGGGCCTTGTAGTGGTGAGGGGCGTACCGGGGCCTTGTAGTGGTGAGGGTGTACCGGGGCCTTGTAGTGGTGAGGGCGTACCGGGGCCTTGTAGTGGTGAGGGTGTACGGGGCCTTGTAGTGGTGAGGGCGTACCGGGGCCTTGTAGTGGTGAGGGCGTACCGGGGCCTTGTAGTGGCGAGGGGTGTACGTGGGCCTTGTAGTGGTGAGGGTGTACGTGGCCTTGTAGTGGTGAGGGTGTACGTGGGCCTTGTAGTGGGTGAGGGCGTACCGGGGCCTTGTAGTGGTGAGGGGTGTACGGGGCCTTGTAGTGGCGAGGGGTGTACGGGGCCTTGTAGTGGTGAGGGGCGTACCGGGGCCTTGTAGTGGTGAGGGGTGTACGTGGGCCTTGTAGTGGTGAGGGGTGTACCGGGGCCTTGTAGTGGTGAGGGCGTACGGGGCCTTGTAGTGGTGAGGGGTGTACTGGGCCTTGTAGTGGTGAGGGTGTACTGGGGCCTTGTAGTGGTGAGGGGTGTACTGGGGCCTTGTAGTGGTGAGGGTGTACCGGGGCCTTGTAGTGGTGAGGGGTGTACTGGGCCTTGTAGTGGTGAGGGGCGTACCGGGGCCTTGTAGTGGTGAGGGTGTACCGGGGCCTTGTAGTGGTGAGGGTGTACGGGGCCTTGTAGTGGTGAGGGCGTACCGGGGCCTTGTAGTGGCGAGGGGTGTACGTGGGCCTTGTAGTGGTGAGGGTGTACGTGGCCTTGTAGTGGTGAGGGTGTACGTGGGCCTTGTAGTGGTGAGGGCGTACCGGGGCCTTGTAGTGGTGAGGGTGTACGGGGCCTTGTAGTGGCGAGGGGTTGTACGGGGCCTTGTAGTGGTGAGGGCGTACCGGGGCCTTGTAGTGGTGAGGGTGTACGGGGCCTTGGTAGTGGCGAGGGGTGTACGGGGCCTTGTAGTGGTGAGGGGCGTACCGGGGCCTTGTAGTGGTGAGGGGGTGTACGTGGGCCTTGTAGTGGTGAGGGGTGTACCGGGGCCTTGTAGTGGTGAGGGCGTACGGGGCCTTGTAGTGGTGAGGGGTGTACTGGGCCTTGTAGTGGTGAGGGTGTACTGGGGCCTTGTAGTGGTGAGGGGTGTACTGGGGCCTTGTAGTGGTGAGGGTGTACCGGGGCCTTGTAGTGGTGAGGGGTGTACTGGGCCTTGTAGTGGTGAGGGGCGTACCGGGGCCTTGTAGTGGTGAGGGTGTACCGGGGCCTTGTAGTGGTGAGGGTGTACGGGGCCTTGTAGTGGGAGGGCGTACCGGGGCCTTGTAGTGGCGAGGGGTGTACGTGGGCCTTGTAGTGGTGAGGGTGTACGTGGCCTTGTAGTGGTGAGGGTGTACGTGGGCCTTGTAGTGGTGAGGGCGTACCGGGGCCTTGTAGTGGTGAGGGTGTACGGGGCCTTGTAGTGGGAGGGTGTACGGGGCCTTGTAGTGGTGAGGGGCGTACCGGGGCCTTGTAGTGGTGAGGGGTGTACGTGGGCCTTGTAGTGGTGAGGGTGTACGGGGCCTTGTAGTGGTGAGGGGTACGGGGCCTTGTAGTGGTGAGGGGTACGGGGCCTTGTAGTGGTGAGGGGTGTACGGGGCCTTGTAGTGGTGAGGGGCGTACCGGGGCCTTGTAGTGGTGAGGGCGTACGGGGCCTTGTAGTGGTGAGGGCGTACGGGGCCTTGTAGTGGTGAGGGGCGTACCGGGGCCTTGTAGTGGTGAGGGGCGTACGGGGCCTTGTAGTGGTGAGGGTGTACGGGGCCTTGTAGTGGTGAGGGTGTACGGGGCCTTTAGTGGTCGAGGCGTGGGGCATTTAGTTGGTGAGCTACTTGGCCTTGCAGTGAGGAGGTGTGTACTGGGCATTAGTCGTTTCGGGCGTACGGGCCAGTAGTGCTGAAGGGAACTGGGGCCTGTATGGTGAGGGACGTACCTGGGCCATTTAGTGCTTGAGAGCTCGTACGTGGCCTTCTATGGGAGGGCGTCTGCCTTGTAGTGATGAGGCTGTACGGGGCCTTCTAGTGTTCAGGGGTCACGGAGCCTTATGTCCTACAGCTTCGCAGCACTTAGAGCTAGCGTCTACTGGCCTCTGCCTCACGAGCGGTCCAGTCACTAGAACTAAGCCTCTACTGGCCTCCTCACAGCTTCCTCAGTCACTAGACTAGCGCTACTGGCCTCCTCAGCTTCCTCATCATAGAATACCTCTACTGGCCTCCCTCACAGCTTCCTCCAGTCACTAGAACTAGCCTCTACTGCCTCCCTCACAGCTTCCTTCCAGTCACTAGAACTAGCCTCTACTGGCCTCCCTCACAGCTTCCTCCAGTCACTAGAACTAGCCTCTACTAGGCCTCCCTCACAGCTTCCTCCAGTCACTAGAACTAGCCTCTACTGGCCTCCCTCACAGCTTCCTCCAGTCACTAGAACTAGCCTCTACTAGCCTCCCTCACAGCTTCCTCCAGTCACTAGAACTAGCCTCTACTGGCCTCCCTCACAGCTTCCTCCAGTCACTAGAACTAGCCTCTACTGGCCTCCCTCACAGCTTCCTCCAGTCACTAGAACTAGCCTCTACTAGCCCCTCCTCTCACACTCCTTCCTCCAGTCACTAGAACTAGCCTCTACTAGCCTCCCTCACAGCTTCCTCCAGTCACTAGAACTAGCCTCTACTGGCCTCCCTCACAGCTTCCTCCAGTCACTAGAACTAGCCTCTACTGCCTCCCTCACAGCTTCCTCCAGTCACTAGAACTAGCCTCTACTGGCCTCCCTCACAGCTTCCTCCAGTCACTAGAACTAGCCTCTACTGGCCTCCCTCACAGCTTCCTCCAGTCACTAGAACTAGCCTCTACTGGCCTCCCTCACAGCTTCCTCCAGTCACTAGAACTAGCCTCTACTGGCCTCCCTCACAGCTTCCTCCAGTCACTAGAACTAGCCTCTACTGGGCCTCCTCCCAGCTTCCTCCAGTCACTAGAACTAGCCTCTACTGGCCTCCCTCACAGCTTCCTCCAGTCACTAGAACTAGCCTCTACTAGCCTCCCTCACAGCTTCCTCCAGTGACTAGAACTAGCCTCTACTGGCCTCCCTCACAGCTTCCTCCAGTCACTAGAACTAGCCTCTACTGGCCTCCCTCACAGCTTCCTCCAGTCACTAGAACTAGCCTCTACTGGCCTCCCTCACAGCTTCCTCCAGTCACTAGAAACTAGCCTCTACTGGCCTCCCTCACAGCTTCCTCCAGTCACTAGAACTAGCCTCTACTGGCCTCCCTCACAGCTTCCTCCAGTCACTAGAACTAGCCTCAGCGTGCCCTTCATTCAGAATATCTGGCTGTCCACAAACTATGACTCCTATGAATAACACTAGGACTATGTATGAGTGGGCCGAATGAGGTCAGTTTCATGGGCGTGGTACCCTACGTAGCAGTACAGTCAGTGAGTCAGCCCTATGTTCTTGGGTGTGGCACACCATGTAGTAATGTTTATAGAAGACCTAAAGCCCTGGATCAGAGCAGACAGCCATCTTGGATCAACCAGGACACAGCTCTCCTGCTTCAGCTGCAACACAAAGCTAACAGGTCACGCCCTTCTCTCTCTGGTAGTGTCTGCTACCATCTCTCTCTCTGGTAGTGTCTGCTACCATCTCTCTCTCTGGTAGTGTGTGCTACCATCTCTCTCTCTGGTAGTGTCTGCTACCATCTCTCTCTCTGGTAGTGTGTGCTACCATCTCTCTCTCTGGTAGTGTGTCCTACCATCTCTCTCTCTGGTAGTGTGTGCTACCATCTCTCTCTCTGGTAGTGTGTGCTACCATCTCTCTCTCTGGTAGTGTGTCCTACCATCTCTCTCTCTCTGGTAGTGTGTCCTACCATCTCTCTCTCTGGTAGTGTCTGCTACCATCTCTCTCTCTGGTAGTGTGTGCTACCATCTCTCTCTCTGGTAGTGTGTCCTACCATCTCTCTCTCTCTGGTAGTGTCTGCTACCATCTCTCTCTCTGGTAGTGTCTGCTACCATCTCTCTCTCTGGTAGTGTGTGCTACCATCTCTCTCTCTCTGGTAGTGTCTGCTACCATCTCTCTCTCTGGTAGTGTCTGCTACCATCTCTCTCTCTGGTAGTGTGTGCTACCATCTCTCTCTCTGGTAGTGTATGCTACATCTCTCTCTTGGTAGTGTCTGCTACCATCTCTCTCTCTGGTAGTGTCTGCTACCATCTCTCTCTCTGGTAGTGTCTGCTACCATCTCTCTCTCTGGTAGTGTGTGCTACATCTCTCTCTCTGGTAGTGTCTGGCTACCATCTCTCTCTCTGGTAGTGTCTGCTACCATCTCTCTCTCTGGTAGTGTCTGCTACCATCTCTCTCTCTGGTAGTGTCTGCTACCATCTCTCTCTCTGGTAGTGTCTGCTACCATCTCTCTCTCTGGTAGTGTCTGCTACCATCTCTCTCTCTGGTAGTGTCTGCTACCATCTCTCTCTCTGGTAGTGTCTGCTACCATCTCTCTCTCTGGTAGTGTCTGCTACCATCTCTCTCTCTGGTAGTGTCTGCTACCATCTCTCTCTCTCTGGTAGTGTGTGCTACCATCTCTCTCTCTGGTAGCTTGGTGTGACAGGGGGCAGGGCTTGGTGTGTCAGGGGGCAGGGCTTGGTGTGTCAGGGGGCAGGGCTTGGTGTGTCAGGGGGCAGGGCTTGGTGTGTCAGGGGGCAGGGCTTGGTGTGTCAGGGGGCAGGGCTTGGTGTGACAGGGGGCAGGGCTTGGTGTGTCAGGGGGCAGGGCTTGGTGTGTCAGGGGGCAGGGCTTGGTGTGTCAGGGGGCAGGGCTTGGTGTGTCAGGGGGCAGGGCTTGGTGTGACAGGGGGCAGGGCTTGGTGTGTCAGGGGGCAGGGCTTGGTGTGTCAGGGGGCAGGGCTTGGTGTGTCAGGGGGCAGGGCTTGGTGTGTCAGGGGGCAGGGCTTGGTGTGTCAGGGGGCAGGGCTTGGTGTGTCAGGGGGCAGGGCTTGGTGTGGTTAGCAGCATGCACCAGGAGGGGAGGGAGAAAGATTACTCCAGTAGCAAACAGAGTAAACTATAAAAACGGACATTACACGCGCTGGAGATGCAGATCACATTTAACAAACCAAACATTGAAATAGCGTTCTAGAAGGTAAAGTAATAACCCAAACCGGTCCATGCATCAATATTGGTATAAAATAAAAGATGGTCTACTGCCCAGCCCTACTACAGTACAGGTCTCCATTTACATGTTAGTCATTTAGCAGACGCTCTTATCCAGAGCGACTTACAGTTAGTGAGTGCATACATTATTATTTTATTTTTTTATACTGGCCCCCCGTGGGAAACGAACCCACAACCTTGGCGTTGCAAACGCCATGCTCTACCAACTGAGCCAAATCCCTGCCGGCCGTTCCCTCCCCTACCCTGGACGACGCTGGGCCAATTGTGCGCCGCCCCCATGGGTCTCCCGGTCGCGGCAGGCTACGACAGAGCCTGGATTCGAACCAGGATCTCTAGTGGCACAGCTAGCACTGCGATGCAGTGCCTTAGACCACTGCGCCTCCAGACAGACTTCCTGTATACACCAACAACCCCCATGCTCCTCCTCAACTCAATCCTGTGTAGACTTGGCTACTCTTTATACTGTGGTGAAGAAGTTTATGGCATCTTTTGGATTACATCAATTAAGACATCCGCAGATCCAGCAGACAAGCTTCCACTGTCATTTCATGTGTTTTCTGGAGCCATATCACAGTGTGAGGCAGGGGTAACAGAACCACACCGCTAGCTGTTACCAGCCCTCTGAACCACTCCGCTAGCTGTTACCAGCCCTCTGAACCACTCCGCTAGCTGTTACCAGCCCTCTGAACCACACCGCTAGCTGTTACCAGCCCTCTGAACCACTCCGCTAGCTGTTACCAGCCCTCTGAACCACTCCGCTAGCTGTTACCAGCCCTCTGAACCACACCGCTAGCTGTTACCAGCCCTCTGAACCACACCGCTAGCTGTTACCAGCCCTCTGAACCACTCCGCTAGCTGACACCAGCCCTCTGAACCACACCGCTAGCTGTTACCAGCCCTCTGAAGCACTCCACTAGCTGTTACCAGCCCTCTGAACCACACCACTAGCTGTTACCAGCCCTCTGAACCACACCGCTAGCTGTTACCAGCCCTCTGAACCACTCCGCTAGCTGACACCAGCCCTCTGAACCACACCGCTAGCTGTTACCAGCCCTCTGAAGCACTCCGCTAGCTGTGATTTAAAAATGAGATCGCGATAGAAACAAATGGCCTTGGTCCATAGAACCATGGTTATGTCAGTAACCTCCGCTAGCTGCTAGCTGCGGTTGTAATAAACAGAGTTTATGCTTCTGTTTTCTTCCTACAAATTTGGCTCCATCTTTTGAACGGTTTAAGCTAGAAAATATTATGACCCATCACTGAAAGATAAGACTCTCAGAATGTTTCCCTCTACAATGCCCACAGGACAGGACCAGGCCAGAATGTTTCCCTCTACAATGCCCACAGGACAGGACCAGGCCAGAATGTTTCCCTCTACAATGCCCACAGGACAGGACCAGGCCAGAATGTTTCCCTCTACAATGCCCACAGGACAGGACCAGGCCAGAATGTTTCCCTCTACAATGCCCACAGGACAGGACCAGGCCAGAATGTTTCCCTCTACAATGCCCACAGGACAGGACCAGGCCAGAATGTTTCCCTCTACAATGCCCACAGGACAGGACCAGGCCAGAATGTTTCCCTCTACAATGCCCACAGGACAGGACCAGGCCAGAATGTTTCCCTCTACAATGCCCACAGGACAGGACCAGGCCAGAATGTTTCCCTCTACAATGCCCACAGGACAGGACCAGGCCAGAATGTTTCCCTCTACAATGCCCACAGGACAGGACCAGGCCAGAATGTTTCCCTCTACAATGCCCACAGGACAGGACCAGGCCAGAATGTTTCCCTCTACCATGCCCACAGGACAGGACCAGGCACTAAATAAGACTGGGGGGAAAAAGAACAATGATTGTTATTTTCTAGACAGAAGATCATACTAAATTATTTCAGTCACTTCAAACCATTCTTCCTTCAGACTGAAACGGTCTAAAGTATGGTCAGACTGATTTGTAACCGACTGTCATAGACCCAAATAAAATAGTAGACATTGGCTGTCCATTACGCTACTTGTTTTTTTAGATGGCGGGGTCGCAAAAAAAGGTTGATATCAAAATGGGGTTGCAGGCCAAAAAAGTTTAGGAACCCCTGCTGTAGTGCCTGGTTAACAGGATCCGGTCCTGCCTAGTTAACAGGATCCGGTCCTGCCTAGTTAACAGGATCCGGTCCTGCCTAGTTAACAGGATCCGGTCCTGCCTGGTTAACAGGATCCGGTCCTGCCTGGTTAACAGGATCCGGTCCTGCCTAGTTAACAGGATCCGGTCCTGCCTAGTTAACAGGATCCGGTCCTGCCTAGTTAACAGGATCCGGTCCTGCCTAGTTAACAGGATCCGGTCCTGCCTGGGTAGCAGGATCCGGTCCTGCCTGGTTAACAGGATCCGGTCCTGCCTGGTTAACAGGATCCGGTCCTGCTTACGGACGTCCTGCCTAGTTAACAGGATCCGGTCCTGCCTAGTTAACAGGAATCCGGTCCTGCCTAGTTAACAGGATCCGGTCCTGCCTGGTTAACAGGATCCGGTCCTGCCTGGTTAACAGGATCCGGTCCTGCCTGGTTAACAGGATCCGGTCCTGCCTAGTTAACAGGATCCGGTCCTGCCTAGTTAACAGGATCCGGTCCTGCCTAGTTAACAGGATCCGGTCCTGCCTAGTTAACAGGATCCGGTCCTGCCTAGTTAACAGGATCCGGTCCTGCCTAGTTAACAGATCCGGTCCTGCCTAGTTAACAGGATCCGGTCCTGCCTAGTTAACAGGATCCGGTCCTTCCTAGTTAACAGGATCCGGTCCTGCCTAGTTAACAGGATCCGGTCCTGCCTAGTTAACAGGATCCGGTCCCGCCTAGTTAACAGGATCCGGTCCCGCCTAGTTAACAGGATCCGGTCCTGCCTAGTTAACAGGATCCAGTCCTGCCTAGTTAACAGGATCCGGTCCTGCCTAGTTAACAGGATCCGGTCCTGGTCCCGTCTACCTCTAGTGGTGTGGTTACACACCTGACTACATGTTCCAAAACACACACACACACACACACACACACACACACACACACCTGGTTGGCTAGCACAAAAGGGGACTTATCACAGGGCTTACCGGCCTTCTCCTCGCCAACAGCCACCTCGGCTAAGTAGCGGTAGTAATCTCCTTTCATTTTCAGATAGAAGACTTTGCTCTCGGCTGGAGTAGCATTGGGGATGAGGAACTTGTCCAGAAGACCCTGTAGAGAGAGCGAGACAGAAGAGCGTTTGTTAGAAATATGCAAATAACCGCCACACTCAGTTATTTACATGTGAATTGTTAGCACCAGCCCTGGGTAAGGTGACCAATAGTACAAAGACGGACAACGTCGATGGTTTGGCTCTGAAGGCTGGCTTATCCAGACAGGAAACAATCAATGACTTGCTTCCAATCATAATGGTCAAGAATTGGAATATTCCCTCATCAGGGACCACCGAGTGGGTAAGAGAGGAGAGGCTGATGTCCCAGTGACCTGCCTCTCTCCTCCTCTCCTCTCCAGTGTAATTGGCTCAGTGTGCTTGGTTAGCTCTAGTCTACAGCACAGCACACTCATTTGCAGCTCTGCTGACTACCATCAACGTTTTTCTCTGGTTGTACTGGCAGGTCCAGACCCCAGAACCAAGGTTTCACCTAACAGTGTACTGGCAGGTCCAGACCCCAGAACCAGTTTCTCTAGAGATAAAATCAGATCAAGCCGTGTGATGTAGTAGAGAGTTGTATTTCCAGCCGTGGATGTAGTCAGAGGCAGTGTTTGTAAGTTGTTTCAGCCGTGTGATGTAGTAAGAGTTGTAGTTTCAGCGTGTGATGTAGTAGAGAGTTGTAGTTTCCAGCCGTGTGATGTAGTAGAGAGTTGTAGTTTCCAGCCGTGTGATGTAGTAGAGAGTTGTAGTTTCCAGCCGTGTGATGTAGTAGAGAGTTGTAGTTTCCAGCCGTGTGATGTAGTAGAGAGTTGTAGTTTCCAGCCGGTTGGGGGATGTATGTAGTAGAGTAGTTGTGGAGAGAGTTGTAGTTTCCAGCCGTGTGATGTAGTAGAGAGTTGTAGTTTCCAGCCGTGTGATGTAGTAGAGAGTTGTAGTTTCCAGCCGTGTGATGTAGTAGAGAGTTGTAGTTTCCAGCCGTGTGATGTAGTAGGGAGTTGTAGTTTCCAGCCGTGTGATGTAGTAGAGAGTTGTAGTTTCCAGCCGTGTGATGTAGTAGAGAGTTGTAGTTTCCAGCCGTGTGATGTAGTAGAGAGTTGTAGTTTCCAGCCGTGTGGATGTAGGGTAGTAGAGAGTTGTAGTTTCCAGCCGTTGTGTGTAGTAAGAGAGTTGTAGTTTCCAGCCGTGTGATGTAGTAGGAGTTGTAGTTTCCAGCCGTGTGATGTAGTAGAGAGTTGTAGTTTCCAGCCGTGTGATGTAGTAGAGAGTTGTAGTTTCCAGCCGTGTGATGTAGTAGAGAGTTGTAGTTTCCAGCCGTGTGATGTAGTAGAGAGTTGTAGTTTCCAACAGGCCAATATTCTACATAGTGTATTCAGACCCCTTGACTTTTTTCACATTTTGTTACATTACAGCGTCTTCAAAAATTGATTAAATTGTTTTTCCCCCCTCATCAATCTATACACAATACCCCATAATGACAATGCAAAAACAGGTGTATAGAAATGTTTGTAAATGTATAAAAAATTTAAATAACTGAAATATTATGTTTACATAAGTACTCAGACCCTTTACTCAGTACTTTGTTGAAGCACCTTTGGCAGCGATTACAGCCTCAAGTCGTCTTGGGTATGACACTACAAGCTTGGCATACCTGTATTTGGGGAGTTTCTCTCATTCTTCTCTGCAGATCCTCTCAAGCTCTGTCAGGTTGAATGGTTGGAGCGTCGCTGCACAGCTATTTTCAGGTCTCTCCAGAGATGTTAGATTGTGTTCAAATCTGGGCTCTGGCTGGGCCACTTAAGGACAGAGACTTGTCCCGAAACCACTCCTGCGTTGTCTTGGCTGTGTGCTTAGGGTCATTGTCCTGTTGGAAGGTGAACCTTCGCCCCCAGTCTGAGGACCTGAGCGCTCTGGAGCAGGTTTTCATCAAGGATCTCTCAGTACTTTGCTCCGTTCATCTTTCCCTCGATCCTGACTAGTTTCCCAGTCCCTGCCGCTGAAAAACATCCCCACAGCATGATGCTGCCACCACCATGCTTCACCGTAGGGATGTAGCCCTCTACATGATCATCATCAGACTCTTCATCAACCATCTCCCTGACCACCTTCCTCTGATCAGCCATGAAGTATCCCCTCCATCTTTGGAGGATGCATGTACTCAGAAGACTTGGCCTCTATTGGCTGACCTAACTATAGTTAGGATACTCATGATGTTTGAGATGATTAAAAGCGCTAAAGAAATGTAATATATTATTATTTATTATGAGTATTACATTTTCTGTATTAATACTATGAGGTAATGCTTCTTCCTGTATTAATACTATAAGGTAATGCTTCTTCCTGTATTAATACTATGAGGTAATGCTTCTTCCTGTATTAATACTATAAGATAATGCTTCTTCCTGTATTAATACTATGATGTGATGCTTCTTCCTGTATTAATACTATGAGGTAATGCTTCTTCCTGTATTAATACTATGAGGTAATGCTTCTTCCTGTATTAATACTATGAGGTAATGCTTTTTCCTGTATTAATACTATGAGGTAATGCTTCTTCCTGTATTAATACTATGAGGTAATGCTTCTTCCTGTATTAATAATATAAGGTAATGCTTCTTCCTGTATTAATACTACAAGGCAATGCTTCTTCCTGTATTAATAATATAAGGTAATGCTTCTTCCTGTATTAATACTATGAGGTAATGCTTCTTCCTGTATTAATACACTGCTCAAAAAAATAAAGGGAACACTTAAACAACACATCCTAGATCTGAATGAATAAAATAATCTTATTAAATACTTTTTTCTTTACATAGTTGAATGTGCTGACAACAAAATCATACAAAAATTATCAATGGAAATCAAATTTATCAACCCATGGAGGTCTGAATTTGGAGTCACCCTCAAAATTAAAGTGGAAAACCACACTACAGGCTGATCCAACTTTGATGTAATGTCCTTAAAACAAGTCAAAATGAGGCTCAGTAGTGTGTGTGGCCTCCACGTGCCTGTATGACCTCCCTACAACGCCTGGGAATGCTCCTGATGAGGTGGCGAATGGTCTCCTGAGGGATCTCCTCCCAGACCTGGACTAAAGCATCCGCCAACTCCTGGACAGTCTGTGGTGCAACGTGGCGTTGGTGGATGGAGCGAGACATGATGTCCCAGATGTGCTCAATTGGATTCAGGTCTGGGGAACGGGCGGGCCAGTCCATAGCATCAATGCCTTCCTCTTGCAGGAACTGCTGACACACTCCAGCCACATGAGGTCTAGCATTGTCTTGCATTAGGAGGAACCCAGGGCCAACCGCACCAGCATATGGTCTCACAAGGGGTCTGAGGATCTCATCTCGGTACCTAATGGCAGTCAGGCTACCTCTAGCGAGCACATGGAGGGCTGTGCGGCCCCCCAAAGAAATGCCACCCCACACCATGACTGACCCACCGCTAAACCGGTCATGCTGGAGGATGTTGCAGGCAGCAGAATGTTCTCCACGGCGTCTCCAGACTCTGTCACGTCTGTCACGTGCTCAGTGTGAACCTGCTTTCATCTATGAAGAGCACAGGGCGCCAGTGGCGAATTTGCCAATCTTGGTGTTCTCTGGCAAATGCCAAACGTCCTGCACGGTGTTGGGCTGTAAGCACAACCCCAACCTGTGGACGTCGGGCCCTCATACCACCCTCATGGAGTCTGTTTCTGACCGTTTGAGCAGACACATGCACATTTGTGGCCTGCTGGAGGTCAATTTGCAGGGCTCTGGCAGTGCTCCTCCTGCTCCTCCTTGCACAAAGGCGGAGGTAGCGGTCCTGCTGCTGGGTTGTTGCCCTCCTACGGCCTCCTCCACATCTCCTGATGTACTGGCCTGTCTCCTGGTAGCGCCTCCATGCTCTGGACACTACGCTGACAGACACAGCAAACCTTCTTGCCACAGCTCGCATTGATGTGCCATCCTGGATGAGCTGGACTACCTGAGCCACTTGTGTGGGTTGTAGACTCCGTCTCATGCTACCACTAGAGTGAAAGCACCGCCAGCATTCAAAAGTGACCAAAACATCAGCCAGGAAGCATAGGAACTGAGAAGTGGTCTGTGGTCACCACCTGCAGAACCACTTCTTTATTGGGGGTGTCTTGCTAATTGCCTATAATTTCCACCTGTTGTCTATTCCATTTGCACAACAGCATGTGAAATTGATTGTCAATCAGTGTTGCTTCCTAAGTGGACAGTTTGATTTCACAGAAGTGTGATTGACTTGGAGTTACATTGTGTTGTTTAAGTGTTCCCTTAAATTCTTTGAGCAGTGTACTATGAGGTAATGCTTCTTCCTGTATTAATACTATGAGGTAATGCTTCTTCCTATATTAATACTATAAGGTAATGCTTCTTCGCGTATTAATACTATGAGGTAATGCTTCTTCCTGTATTAATACTATGAGGTAATGCTTCTTCCTGTATTAATACTACGAGGTAATGCTTCTTCCTGTATTAATACTACGAGGTAATGCTTCTTCCTGTATTAATACTACAAGGTAATGCTTCTTCCTGTATTAATACTACAAGGCAATGCTTCTTCCTGTATTAATACTATAAGGTAATGCTTCTTCCTGTATTAATACTATAGGTAATGCTTTTCCTGTATAATACTATGAGGTAATGCGTCTTCCTGTATTAATACTATGAGGTAATGCTTCTTCCTGTATTCATACTAGAGGTAAGCTTCTTCCTGTATTAATACTATAAGGTAATGCTTCTTCCTGTATTAATACTATGAGGTAATGCTTCTTCCTGTATTAATACTATGAGGTAATGCGTTCTTCCTGTATTAATACTATGAGGTAATGCTTCTTCCTGTATTAATACTATAAGGTAATGCTTTTCCTGTATTAATACTATGAGGTAATGCTTCTTCCTGTATTAATACTATGAGGTAATGCGTCTTCCTGTATTAATACTATAAGGTAATGCTTCTTCCTGTATTAATACTATAAGGTAATGCTTCTTCCTGTATTAATACTATGAGGTAATGCTTCTTCCTGTATTAATACTATGAGGTAATGCTTCTTCCTGTATTAATACTATAAGGTAATGCTTCTTCCTGTATTAATACGATAAGGTAATGCGTCTTCCTGTATTAATACTATGGGGTAATGCTTCCTGTATTATCTAAGGTATGCTTTCTGTATTAATACTATGAGGTAATGCTTCTTCCTGTATTAATACTATAAGGTAATGCTTCTTCCTGTATTAATACTATGAGGTAATGCTTCTTCCTGTATTAATACTATGAGGTAATGCTTCTTCCTGTATTAATACTATAGGTAATGCTTCTTCCTGTATTAATACTATGAGGTAATGCTTCTTCCTGTATTAATACTATAAGGTAATGCTTCTGCCTGTATTAATACTATAAGGTAATGCTTCTTCCTGTATTAATACTATGAGGTAATGCTTCTTCCTGTATTAATACTATAAGGTAATGCTTCTTCCTGTATTAATACTATAAGGTAATGCTTTTTCCTGTATTAATACTATGAGGTAATGCTTCTTCCTGTATTAATACTATAAGGTAATGTTTCTTCCTGTATTAATACTATAAGGTAATGCTTCTTCCTGTATTAATACTATGAGGTAATGCTTCTTCCTGTATTAATACTATAAGGTAATGCTTCTTCCTGTAGTGTACTGGTACCACACATTCTAATCTCCTGGGAAATGCACTGAACCACTTGACTGACTCCTCTTGAACAGGGTTTCCCAAACTCGGTCCTGCCCCCCTCCCCCCCCCCCGTACACGTTTTAGTTTTTGCCCTAGCACCACACAGCTGATTCAAATAATCAAAGCTTGATGATGAGTTGGTTATTTGAATCAGCTGTGTAGTGCTAGGGGCAACAACCAAAACATGCACCCAGGGGACGTCTCTCTCTCACCTGAGACACTTGTCCCTGTCAGAGTGTCTCTACAACGGGACAGAGATGAGGAATGGAATAATGAGCTGAATGAGGTCCTGGGTACTGGCTGACAGCTGATTACTGACAGAACTGGACCAGGGCCAGGCGCAGGCAGGAAAACCTCAATCATTACAGGATAAGGGGAGGGGCAAGGTTTGGGGGAGAGCCCCCTGTTGTAGCACCTCCTCAATAAATGGACAGTTGATGGATAGCAAATGATATGGCATTTTGAAGGATGAAAGCTCACTATGGGTCAAGCCACCTAAAACACTTAGCATCATATCTGATGGGGATTTAGTAGCTGTAGAACCTATAGTCTAGTCCTCCTTCCTACGGTCTGGGTGAAAGACGGGTAGCATCAGAGGACATAAAGCACGAATGGCCGGAGACCCCCACACAGAGAGACTATGCTTCTCATAGAGACCCCCACACAGAGAGACTATGCCTCTCATAGAGACCCCCACACAGAGAGACTATGCCTCTCATAGAGACCCCCACACAGAGACAGACTATGCCTCTCATAGAGACCCCCACACAGAGACAGACTATGCCTCTCATAGAGACCCCCACACAGAGACAGACTATGCCTCTCATAGAGACCCCCACACAGAGACAGACTATGCCTCTCATAGAGACACACACACAGAGACAGACTATGCTTCTCATAGAGGACCCCTAAACAGAGACAGACTATGCTTCTCATAGAGACCCCCACACAGAGACAGACTATGCTTCTCATAGAGACCCCCACACAGAGACAGACTATGCCTCTCATAGAGACCCCCACACAGAGACAGACTATGCTTCTCATAGAGACCCCCACACAGAGACAGACTATGCTTCTCATAGAGACCCCCACACAGAGACAGACTATGCTTCTCATAGAGACCCCCACACAGAGACAGACTATGCCTCTCATAGAGACCCCCACACAGAGACAGACTATGCCTCTCATAGAGACACACACACAGAGACAGACTATGCTTCTCATAGAGACCCCCACACAGAGACAGACTATGCTTCTCATAGAGACCCCCACACAGAGACAGACTATGCCTCTCATAGAGACCCCCACACAGAGACAGACTATGCTTCTCATAGAGACCCCCACACAGAGACAGACTATGCTTCTCATAGAGACCCCCACACAGAGACAGACTATGCTTCTCATAGAGACCCCCACACAGAGACAGACTATGCCTCTCATAGAGACCCCCACACAGAGACAGACTATGCTTCTCATAGAGACCCCCACACAGAGACAGACTATGCCTCTCATAGAGACCCCCACACAGAGACAGACTATGCTTCTCATAGAGACACACACACAGAGACAGACTATGCCTCTCATAGAGACCCCCACACAGAGACAGACTATGCTTCTCATAGAGACCCCCACACAGAGACAGACTATGCTTCTCATAGAGACCCCTACACAGAGACAGACTATGCTTCTCATAGAGACCCCCACACAGAGACAGACTATGCTTCTCATAGAGACCCCCACACAGAGACAGACTATGCCTCTCATAGAGACCCACACACAGAGACAGACAGTAGTCTTACCAGCACATCATTACAGATCTCCTTCAGTTCCTTCTCTATCTTCTCTCTGTACTCCTTGGCCATGGCCTGCTTCTTCTCACTACCCTCAGTCTTCTGCTCGATGCTGGACACCACCCTCCAGGAGGAGCGCCGGGCCCCCACCACGTTCTTATAGGCCACGGAGAGGAGGTTCCGCTCCTCGTTGGACAACTGGGTGCCCTCCTCCGTTACAGCCTTCATGGAGGCCGCCATGTCATCGTAGCGCTCGGCCTGCTCCGCCAGCTTAGCCTTCTGGACCAGCTCCTTCTGAACCACCTCGCTCTTGTCAACCATGGCTACTCAGGACTGAGGAGGGAGAAGAAGAAGACATGTCAACCATGGTTACTAGGGACAGAGGAGGGAGAAGAAGAAGACATGTCAACCATGGTTACTAGGGACTGAGGAGAGAGAAGAAGAAGACATGTCAACCATGGTTACTAGGGACTGAGGAGGGAGAAGAAGAAACATGTCAACCATGGTTACTAGGGACTGAGGAGGGAGAAGAAGAAGACATGTCAACCATGGTTACTAGGGACTGAGGAGGGAGAAGAAGAAAACATGTCAACCATGGTTACTAGGGACTGAGGAGGGAGAAGAAGACATGTCAACCATGGTTACTAGGGACTGAGGAGGGAGAAGAAGAAACATGTCAACCATGGTTACTAGGGACTGAGGAGGGAGAAGAAGAAACATGTCAACCATGGTTACTAGGGACTGAGGAGGGAGAAGAAGAAGACATGTCAACCATGGTTACTAAGGACTGAGGAGGGAGAAGAAAACATGTCAACCATGGTTACTAGGGACTGAGGAGGGAGAAGAAGAAACATGTCAACCATGGTTACTAGGGACTGAGGAGGGAGAAGAAGAAGACATGTCAACCATGGTTACTAAGGACTGAGGAGGGAGAAGAAAACATGTCAACCATGGTTACTAGGGACTGAGGAGGGAGAAGAAGAAACATGTCAACCATGGTTACTAGGGACTGAGGAGGGAGAAGAAAACATGTCAACCATGGTTACTAGGGACTGAGGAGGGAGAAGAAGAAACATGTCAGCCATGGAGAGGGACATCTTGGAATAACAGGGTTATAACACTGTCAGACAACAGAAAATACATGGTTACTCAGAAGAGGAGAGAGAAATGTTGGCATGACATGTTGCTGGAAGGCTGCTACACTTGATACAATACAGGGGAACACAGGGTCAAGCCGCAGTGGAGCGCACCTGGATGGAGAGCAAGTTGTGTGTTAAGTGTCTTGCTCAAGTAAGAACTCATAGGCTCAGGGTAATTTCTGATAATAAAACAAGTACCAGAAAAAGTTACAATATCACTCTGGTAAATGTAGCAAACAGTTTCTTCCTCGTAATTTAGAAACAAAAGTGAAGTGCGTTTTGATCCACAATGTAACAAAATGGTCCACAGAGCAGAAACCAGGGCCTACCCAAACAGACAGTAGTGAGAGAAGTACTACACTGGGGGGGGGTATCCGACGACAACATCTTCTTTAGTGTGAATGAATCAATAACCTACATCCGCTGGTACCATGAAGAACGGCCCACGGGTCTACTGACAGCACTGATGTTTACCATGCTCAATCAATCCCAGATTTTCCATTCCAGCATGTACATGTAGACAAGCCTGGTGTACTGTGGCTTGGGGTCACGACACATGCACTGTGGATTTCCGCTAACATGCATGGAGCCTTCGCACTGGAAACATTATCCAGGAAAGACTTAATGTGGATGGTATGCAATACACACCAGTGAAATCACGCTAGCCTGGGGCTGGGCTGCCTGGTTCCTACCGTGTAAAGAAAAACGCGGATGTGCATTCACTCCCTGCCATGCCACACCCATTTGTACCTGTTGTAATGATTAGCATAGAACAGACGGGGCTGGCTAGCATTTACATACTGTTCAATTCATGTACTTTTAGTTAGCTACATTGAATGTGCAATGGATTTAACGTTAGACTGATTCATCGCCGAGCTAACTATAATCGCCAATGGGAGCATAACGAGCGAAATGCTATCGCCCCGCCTTAAAATGACAACTGTTTTACTATTGTTGCTCATCCGGAAATGACTAGCTAGTTAGCTACTAGCGAACCCGGCATTCCGCACAATCAAACGTGCATGTGACATAGCTTGTTAACATTAGCTACGATCGATCAAAATGAGAGGGTAGAAACAGCAAGATTAGTTAGCTACTTTATTTATACGAGTTAGCTAGCTAACAAGGCCGCTAAATAAGTTATCCATGCGAGTAAAGTGTTGGCTGAGACTGACTTGTTAGCTAGGTCGTGACCTGCCTCCAAGTCCTAATTTAGGCGGCTAGAAACCTTCGCAAAAACCGACGTGAATTTTTCCTATTTATTCCAACTACCCATTTTTTACATTTCGAATACTGTTGTGTGTCAGCAAATGGCGAATACTGGGTCCAAGGACGGTTTAACTTGAGTTAACTACGGAACTAGTGCCGACCAAGCCCATTTGGAATAAACTCTGTTGGTCTAGCCTGGCTTGTTACCTTGCTAGATGTCTGCTATTGCTAACCAAATTCGATATATTAGCTAGCAGTTGGTAGAGCATGGCGCTTGTAACGTCGGGGTTGTGGGTTCGATTCCCACGGGGGTCCAGTATGAAAAATGTATGCACTCACTAACTGTAAGTCGCTCTGGATAAGAGCGTCTGCTAAATGACTAAAATAAAGTAAAAAAACATGCATTGTCGATTATCACATTAGGTAAAAACGCCTTCAAAAAGGTTAACTAATTGAAGCCAACTCGAAACATGACAGGATGTACAAAAAGCTGGCCTAGCGCTAAAAAAACCCAGAAACAAAACAGCTAGCTATTGTTCTTGGTCGGCTAGTTACATTCCTAACGAACATTTAGTAGCTGGCTAACGTTAGCCACCTGACAAAACTAACCGGAGCTCTACCGTTACACATACTACGCGCTACTTTCCCCCAGTAAGCCCCGTTAAACACACAACAGAAAACATTTCTAAACCTGAATCTGTCATTACTGTAAGGAAGAACCGCCTCTTACCTGAGTGCTAAGGGATAGTGGTGTTCTCGGTCTAGCTAGCTAGCTACGTTACACCGCTGATTCTCTCACAACCCGTCTGAGTGCTAAGGGATAGTGGTGTTCTCGGTCTAGCTAGCTAGCTACGTTACACGGCTGATTCTCTCACTGAGTGCTAAGGGATAGTGGTGTTCTCGGTCTAGCTAGCTAGCTACGTTACACCGCTGATTCTCTCACAACCCGTCTGAGCGCTAAGGGATAGTGGTGTTCTCGGTCTAGCTAGCTAGCTACGTTACACCGCTGATTCTCTCACAACCCGTCTGAGCGCTAAGGGATAGTGGTGTTCTCGGTCTAGCTAGCTAGCTACGTTACACCGCTGATTCTCTCACAACCCGTCTGAGCGCTAAGGGATAGTGGTGTTCTCGGTCTAGCTAGCTAGCTACGTTACACCGCTGATTCTCTCACAACCCGTCTGAGCGCTAAGGGATAGTGGTGTTCTCGGTCTAGCTAGCTAGCTACGTTACACGGCTGATTCTCTCACTGAGCGCTAAGGGATAGTGGTGTTCTCGGTCTAGCTAGCTAGCTACGTTACACCGCTGATTCTCTCACAACCCGTCTGAGTGCTAAGGGATAGTGGTGTTCTCGGTCTAGCTAGCTAGCTACGTTACACCGCTGATTCTCTCACAACCCGTCTGAATGTAATCCACGGGGTTTCCCTCCAATCACACCCCACAAGCAGGGAGGGGTCGTCACTAGTTACCACATCCACGAAGTCATAATTATGGCTAATCCCCGCCTATTTCTACAAGTTATCTTCTTAAAATCTGATTTTAACCCTAACTTTAACCACACTGCTAACATTATGCCTTAACCTTTAAATGAAGACCAAAGGGAACATTTTGATTTTCATGAATTACGATATAGCCAATTGTGACTTTACTGGCTGTGGTAACTAGTGACAACAAGCCGGGAGGGGTGACGTCAAAGGATACCATGGCAACCCGTGATTGACGTGATGGTTTATCGATTGTTCGATGAAAAACTCCTTTATCAGAAGAGGTGGAGGGCGCGCTTTCAGAAAATGTTGTTTTTGCAACCTATTTAAAATATAATAAAAATGTACTTCTATACCCTACCTATAATAAAGGCCTGAGAGACCGTGATTGATTATCCCAGCACTACCACCTACATAGCGATTTGGGGGAACAGTCAGAATGGGGCGTAAACTAGTTACAGGTAAAAATGTCAGAATCTTCTATGGTGAACAAACATGCGGTATTGACAGACTAATACATGTAGGTAATTTGACTAATACATGTAGGTAATTTGACTAATACATGTAGGTAATTTGACTAATACATGTAGGTAATTTGACTAATACATGTAGGTAATTTGACTAATACATGTAGGTAATTTGACTAATACATGTAGGTAATTTGACTAATGCATGTAGGTAATTTGACTAATACATGTAGGTAATTTGACTAATGCATGTAGGTAATTTGACTAATACATGTAGGTAATTTGACTAATACATGTAGGTAATTTGACTAATACATGTAGGTAATTTGCCTAATACATGTAGGTAATTAGACTAATACATGTAGGTAATTAGACTAATACATGTAGGTAATTTGACTAATACATGTAGGTAATTTGACTAATACATGTAGGTATTTGAATACTGTAGTAATTGACATACATAGTATTGTGA